>DWEJ01002998.1:0-10853 GCA_018245835.1 Mysoria sejanus stolli | reverse complement strand
GCTAGTCTGCAAAGAAAATATATGTATCTGTAAATTTTGATATGATAAATGGGTTGTATTATCCATGTAATCATGTCGTTGAGATATAATCTAAGATATTAAACCTGATGGTCAAGACCGTCGGGTTACGTCACGCCGAGGATCAAGACCTTTTAAGCATGACTGATGAGACTGCTAGACGTTTTGAAAGGCTGCAAATTATTAATTGCATATACATATATTAGTAAGCATTCATATATCACTAGTGAGTGTTAAATAGCAAAATTTGGAAGTTTAAAAATTATTCATGGTCAGACCGCAGAATTTTTGTATATGATTTGTTATGTGATAGAGTAACTACTTTACGGTATGGCATAATATTCTGGGTAAATAGTACTAGACGCGAAGACATATTTAAATCTCAAAAAAGTGTATTCGTGCAATCGCCAGAATTACTAGGACAGTAAGTTGTAAGCTTTATTTTGAAGAGTATAAATTCTAACTGTGCCTTCATTGTATATTTATGAAATTATGTAAATCATTAAAATTAATCCGACATATTTAGTAACTACCTAAATAGTAAACGACATGAATCCAAACTTTTGTCAACATCATCAAAGACAGCTTTGCTACGAATAAGTGTATTCGGCATGGCGCCTAAAGTTTATAATAAAATTCCAGACTACATAAAAATTGTAAGCAGCATTCTAAAATTTAAATATTAGTAGAAAAAATGTATTGACAAATGTTTTTATACAATAGGTACGTGAATTCTTAAATGACATAGTTTTTTTTAATTTTATAGAATTTCTACGAGCATGAATTAATATATTATAGTTTAACAATAATTAAATATATCTAAATGTACTTTCATTAAATTTGTATACTCTAATGGGGTTGAATATAAAGGTATACATGTTACTAATAGAAACATCTATCAGACCTATGTTCACAAATAAAGATATTCTTATTTGTATTTGAGCGGTTTGAAAGGATATTGGTTGCATTTTTAATTAATTGAGAGTGATATACAATAAGAAAGGTTGTACTAGATATATTTCAGATCCGAAGCATACAAAGTTATTGTTCAATCAGTAACGAAACTGGAAGTTAAGGAATATCCAAATCATAGTTTAAGGTTGACATGAAATTCAAAAACTTTAGAAAGGGTCATCAATAGGAAGTTTAAAATGAAGTAAATTATACTACATTTATGAGAACATTTCTGCGTCTGACCACTAGAGACCCAAACCACTAGAGACCAGCGCAGGAGAATACGGTCTCGGATTAGACTCGGTAAAAACAAAATTAACTCAATTCTTCCTTCATAATTCTTAGTTTATACATAGCCTATACATAGGCATTTCCAATAGCCACTGAACTCAAATTACCTAAATCTATAATAATCCAATTCTATCCATCTAAATAAATAATCCAATTCTATCCATTATAAAAATAGAAATCTGTTACCAATCATGTTAAACCAGTTATTATTTTTCAACATTTGATTGACATGTATTCGGTTTATAACATAATATGTTGGGTGGTCAGTTTCAGGATAATAATAATTGACACGTGTCATGCGAACGCAACAAATGATTGGTTGCGTTCAATTATTTGATATAAACGAAAAAAAATCATTACTACTGTACCACCTACAATTCGCAATACACGCAAGCATAGTATGTTTCTTGCAACCGTTATCTAGTTGTTTTTGAACTTGAAAGTTGTCAATAAGTTTATATAACAACCAATAAATTGAAATCACACGTGTGATTTCACTTGGAAATACCCACACGTCGTCTCGATATGTACACATTTAACTCAAGTCAGAAATACCTATTGTTTACGAACATTATACAGATACCAGTTTTGTGTAACAAATACCTATGTTTTTTATTGTACATGGGTAATTTGTGGTGTCCAAATTTATTTTACAAGTTTTTATTTTACTTGGTATGTGTGTATATTCGGGTCAAATCTTGCCACCTGCTGTGCTGTGCTGTCCACCGATTAACATAAAATTATGAATACAAGTATCGCTTGGATAATATTTGAAACTACAACGAATTAACTTAACGATAGACTCATGTAGTACTCAAAATAACTAATAGTCACACCTACTGTCGACCATTTGCTTAGAGTCAAACCGCTGACAAATAATTCTTTTTATGAATTCATATTTTCATATAGGAAAAAAATTCGACAAGCTTCTATGTAAATTATATAATATGTAATTATTATAGGCTTTATGGACATGATTTCATTTGAAATACATTTTACCTTTTTAGAGCTTTTAAATGTAGCCTTGTTTTTAAATTTGTTTTTTACTTGTAATTGTTCGTTATTTTAGATCAGATATAAAAATAATAACATAATTGTAATTGTTCGTTATTTTAGATCAGATATAAACATTTTCCTGTTCTCAGTCGTTAGTTCTCATCACGATCAAGTTCCTACACGGTATTTAGTTTGATAATTGTTTTTGTACATTATAATATTGTTGATAGAGGGTGGCGTGCTATTGGAGAGGCCTTTATCCAGCAGTGGACGGGAGTAGGCTGATGGTGATATACGATGTATATAAAATGTTATACAATAGCAACTGCATCAACCTTTAAAAGGCTCTTCAAATTATATGTCTCTTTAAAGGAGCCTTTAGCGTTCCAAGCTGGTTAATTGCTAGCACATTGCTGTGTACGTCTCCAAGTAACTTAATTACAAAACATGACATTACACAGTTACATAAACTTCGCGAGAATGATTATGATTAACTCGGTATTTTAATTTTAGCATAATACTGTATTTAACATTGATGTTGGAATTACCTGCGTTATGCAATATTGTGCAACAGTGAACAGAGGAATCTTAAGCAGCACTAGCGTAGTAGTTACAATATCTATCCTGTATTCCGGAGATCAGGAGTTTGAATCTTGGGATGTGTATTTTCGGCGTTATTATTTTTATGAGCTTCAGGTGTTTTTAGGGGTGTGTACATAGCGCCGAGTACCAAGTCTAAGTATTTATACTTACTGCTTGGTCTTCTACGTTCATTACTATGTTCATTCAATTTATATATCTGTTCTACATTTATGTGCATCAATTTAATTAGCATTTTTCTACAGACGGATTCGGTAGATGAGGTCCGTCAAGCGGTGTACTGGGCTATTGAGGCGGGCTACAGACACATCGACACGGCTTCCATCTACGACGACGAGCTGCAAGTGGGCCAAGGCATCGCCGAAGCTATCAGCAAGGGGTTGGTTAAGAGAGAAGAGCTGTTCGTAACTACTAAGGTGAGTCTAATGCATGTTTTATACTGCGTCTACTAGTATCGTTTAGAACGAACGGCGTTTTATATAAAACAGGACAAAAAAGTTTAAATAAATTGAAATTTAAATATTACATTTACAATATTTAATATATTTAAAATAAATTTAAATAAAAATATTTTAAGCAAGCATATCCGGAAAAGTTTCATTAAGTGAACCTGGGTTAGTTAATAACAATACTCGTTCTTTTTTATATAATAAAATTCATATCTAATTATTTCTGAGGAAAAAACATCTTACATATTGTATTTTAAGTTTTATCAGGAAAATCTTTATTACTCATCTAAGTATTAATAATTGATGCAAGTAAATAAATGAAACTCCATTACACGATACAGGGCTATACAAATATCGTTATTATACCGTAGAGTACTTACTCGGATACATACGTATCACGTATGAAAATGTGTACCTATTGATTCACAATTTCATCAGATTTCATCTCATAAGTGTGATTTTGACGACTTTTTAATCATTAGTACTGAATTAATAATAATAATTATTATTATTCCAGTTATGGAGCGATAAGCACCGTCAGGACCAAGTGGTGCCGGCCCTCAACGAGTCTCTTGAAAAACTCGGTCTGGATTACGTCGATTTGTACCTGATACATTTTCCGCAAGCTTTCACGGTCAGTTTGTTTGAGAAGATGTAGTGTACTACTGAAAGTAGCTGTGCTGTTGTAATTTTTCAATGTTCTACGTTTTTGAACAATAGTTTTGCGAGCCGATGAGATTTGAATTCTAAATTTTTTCGCTTTTTATTGTCTGATTTTTTAATTTAAATGTACGCTGAAACAATGCCTCGATATCGATCCTTAATCGTTTCACTGCTGGAACATGGGTCTCCTCACATAATGAAGAAGGTTAAGGCCATAGTCTGCCACGCTGGCCAAGTGCGGGTTGGCAGACTTCACACACCTTAGAAAAAAATCTTTTTTTAGTACTCGAGATGTGCAGATTTCCTCACGATGTTTTCCTTCACCGTAATAGCAAGTGATATTTAAACTTAAAACGCACATTTTTTAGAGGTGCACGCGAGGGATTTGAACCCGGTCTCCCAGAGTGAAAGGTCGAACTTCAAACCACTAAGCTATGCCTGATAGCCCTTAATGTAATGGGGAGAATTTTTGCATGTAATAAACTGTTATAGTACTAAAATTGAGTGAGCTTTTATATAATAAATACTTTCTTAAAGTTTTAATTGTTTAAAATTTTCATTATAACTATTATTATTATACTGCCTCGTCGTGTTGGTTGCAAGCGCGACTGTCGTTCGGGAGGTCCTGGATTCAAGTCCCGGGTCAGGTGCTGCCGAATTTTTTTTATTTAAATTTTCTAGTTGTGGCTCGGAGACTGGTAATGTGCCCGGTGTATGGCAATAGACTCAGTACCTATTCCATAGCGGTATTAAAAGTAACTGGTTAAACTCGGTAGTATACTATACCAGCTATTCTTATCTATGAAATATTTCAATACCAATACCAATTACTAATCGATTCTATAATATAGTGTGCTTAAAAAAATCGTGTTCATTTTAAAATAATAATATTATGTTCTCTCAGCCGGATTATTTGGTAGATGACATCGACTACCTCGAAACCTGGCGGGGGATGGAGGAAGCTCACGGTCTGGGCCTGACCAGGACTATCGGTGTCTCCAACTTCAACGCTACTCAGTTGGATAGAATCATCGCCAATGGCAAAGTGCGACCCGTGGTCAATGAAATCGAGGTGAGTTTGTGATTTTAATTTTCAGCCCATTTTTTGTTTGCTAATAAATTTCTTTCAGTCATTTATTTGTACGTTTTTGTTTTTTCCCATTTATTTCTTCACCTCGGTTATTAAATGGACGATTAGAAAATAATTTCCAGGTAGACGAAATGTTTTGTTAATTTTAAAGATGCATTGAGTATTATAGGTGGGGATTTACTTGTAATCGTAGATTTCTAGTAAAATAACCAGTTACGGATCTTTCAAACACGGATCTGAAGCTATTCCAATACCCGAGCTATTAATAATACAATTTTAAAAAACCTCCGTCTTGATGAATTCTGACGTGAGCGACGACAAGGATTATTTAATATAATATCTTGATAATAACGATACTGATGTTTTATTGTCACAAAAAACAGACGCAAAATTAAATATTTTTATATAAAAGAATATTAAGATGATATCCTCTCCTTGATGACAGAATATATTAAAAAATTTTAAATCCAAACATAAAAAAGCATGATCTAACTGTAGATGTATTTACAAATTGCTTAGCAAATTGTCTGATAGATTTCACAATACTTTGTTATAAGAAAAAATATTTTTTCGTAAAAAATATTTATTTTGCAGGTGAACCCAACCCTCACGCAAGTACCGCTGGTGACGCACTGCCAGGCGCAGGCCGTGGCCGTGATGGCGTACAGCCCCTTCGGCTTCATGGTGTCGCGCGGCACCGGCGCCGCGCCGCCGCCGCGCGCCGACGACCCGCTGCTGCTGGCCATGGCGCGCAAGTATGGCAAAACCACCAGCCAAATTGTGCTGAGATATCTGGTAAGACGCATTTATTTATTAACAGACTCCATTGTATTGTTTTGGAAATTGAAAAGATTGAAACTATATTAATAACACATATAATTGCTCTCTGCCTATCCCGTAAGGGACCTGGCGTGAAGATATGTATGTATGTAAGACATATAAGATAAATTTCCGTATCGAAACTTTTCAATGTGAAGGAAGACTTGTATCGAAATGGCACAATGAAAATTACCTTCATGATAGTGATGTTAATTATCAGTGTAATTTACATATGAAACCTTTAAAAGTATCTCATTTAGAAAACATATTTTGTTTCAGATCGAGCGCGGCCTTACACCTATTCCGAAATCAGCGAACAAGAATCGCATCGCACAAAACATCGATATATTCGACTTCAGTTTAACACCGGAAGAGGTCACTCAAATCAACAACTTCAACAAGAACATCCGGGTGATTGACTTTGCCGATTATAAGGACGCACCTTATTTCCCATTCCAATATTAATATGAACGTTTATTCGGACATTTCTTGAATAAACAGGATGAAGTGACAAAGTGAGATTTAATTTTTTTTTTAATCTTTTGCAAATTTTTTCTATAACATAGTTCGTATTGAGGTTCTGTAATAAAGTAGAGAGTGTATTATGGTTAGGATCATTGTTCTTAAACCGTGTCCTCAATAATCTAAATGCATTTATTTAATTACAATTTAAAACGTTTAAACGAATTTAAACTGTTAACTCGACATTAAAATTAAACACATTTAAACTGTTAACTCGATTTACATTTTTATTTATAAAAACACATTTCAATATCCTTAAATTAGGCACTTATTTTGTGAGTTGATTAAAATACTTTTTTTAAAAAATGCAACTGTGTTTATTATATTATGTTCCATTTAAAAAAATTATAGATAATAAAATGCATGCAGAACAACTTAGACCATGAGCTACGATAATCACAGAATATAAAAAATAGTAATATATATGCAAGATCTGTTTAAATGATAAGTAATATTCATTATATGTATTGATACAAGTATAATAAATTCATATATTTATACATTGTGATATGTTATAACATCATAGAGTAATACTTTCTAAACCTCTTAATTTATTAGGCTATTGGGCTATTTAAAAACAGCGCTAAACTGCGTTATACATATACCCGACACAAATCTCTTTATACGCGGTGACATGCTGACGACATGTAAGCCGTCCGTAAGCTAGATTCCCTTAAAAATATTTCATTAAATCTTAAACTAAGTTCCAAGCATCTATCACATGCGCGAATCAGTCGATACTTAGTTGTCGGAATGAACCATCTATGCCGAAAAGTTCATCGTAGTTCGTGGGCTTGCCCGGCCGGAGGCTCTCGTTCGCGGTCAACATTTCTTGCGCCTTGAACCAATCTCTGTACTCTATTAGCTTTTGCGTCCATTGATCTGAAACGGTTGTAGTGAGACGTTATTAAATCTTGTTTTAATACTCCAATATGTAGCGACCACAGATAATTATTGATGCAAATTGATCTGCTTATACGATCGGTTAGAAACACATATACAATAAGTACCGTTGGAGAATTATCAGTTATATTTATCAAGTTGTTCTTCGGTTAGTACTTGCTTGAGTTTTTTTTTCCATTTTATTCTCAGATACAGGAATTACTTGTCCTAAATTATTTCTATTATTTAAGTTTTATTTTCAAACAGAAATATCCTACTGAGTTTTGATCGTGGCCTGGAATAGCCCTGGTTCTATGTGGATATTGAAAAAGCAGTCGACTTGTTGCATTTGGTCTCTAAATGGGAGGGTAGTGGATTCCAATCTATAAGATGCAATTCTAATAAGGCCTAAGAACTTCACATTCTAACATGTACAGAATGCACAGAAGCCATCACTGCGTCGTTGGTCGTGCTGGTCGCAAACGCGACTGCCGAACTTTCTGGTTTTAAATCCCTGGTCGGGCATGATTGGATATTGTTACTTAGGTTTCCTAGTAGTGGCTCCGAGTCTGGGCTTATGCCCGATGTATGGCAATAGGTGAAAAAAATTGTATATGGCTGTCATCATGTTACATAACTTTTTTCTTATGCTTTGTACTAGCTGTAAGTTTTCCAATATAAATAGACTCACCACTTATTACATCGATACTCTCTGTCGACACCGTGAGAGATCTGACGTGGGGATGTAATAAAAAAAATGAGTTACCTTGAAGTTCATCCATAGAGAGTGCCGGACCGCCGTACTCAACGGGCATCATCTCTTTGGGGATATATTTATAGATATCCTTGACGTCTTTGTGAATGTAAATCTGAAATTCAAAATCGGCCGCTTTAGATAATTCTGTTCTGAGTAAAAATAAACTGTTAATTAGTAGAGCGATTTAAAACAGTCTCTGAAGCTCTCCAGTGACATACTAGTGGCTTGAAATTTAAATCCGGAGGCCTGGTTTCTAATTCTGGTGCGTATACATCTGTACAAAATGTGCGGTATGTGGAGAGGTAGTATATCCTCCATCAAATCTTTGATAGGGAATAATTCTACCACATTAAATGCGTAACAGCCAGACATTTTTTTCAAAGGATAGCTCAGTCTAAGACTGCATACGTATATTGAACTAAGGATAAATAAATTGTTAAATAAATTAAAATTAATTAATTTACGAATTTACCCGCTTCCTGATCTTGTCTCTAAGGAAGGGCTTGACGAAACTGAGGAATCTTTCAACGATAGGCGACGTATTTATTATGTGGACTTCTTTCAGTTTCACTGGATAGGCTTCCTGTAAAAATAAGTTTGATAATAATAATTTTAATAATCAATAAATGTTATACAATTTTCTTTCAGTTAACGCTCTTGGATTACGAAATTAATAAAGAAACTTATTATAAAAAAATTTTTGCTGTCAGTCGGTCGGTCTTTGTCGGTCTCATATAGAATTTCAACTAAATCACACTATTATCTACCCTCGCTTCCAGATAACCAATATTATTATCATTATGGCAGGTAGGTCGGGATATTAGAAAGGTTCATTCGACCATAAAGATAGTGAACATGGATTTAGATAAATGATATATTTTTCCATTTAACTGATTGCTTAAACTATATCTACTATCCGTAACTAATTAATTGTATAATAAGAACGAAAGAGACATTCTTCGCACTGAGTTAAATAATATCAAATAATGCGAAGAAAATTTTATTCAGCCCACAATATATTTTAGATATTCTAATCTAGCACGTGAAAAGAATTTGATTTGGACATGTTTTAAATAAGTCACTTTGTCAATTACACCAAAGTAATACAAAGTTTTTCATATTATGAGTAAATGACGGTTCAAAAGTAAAATTATTGGTTTTTGACCCACACGCAAATTATTTTCATGTACTTACACGTAGAGATAAGGAAGATATATGATTAAGACCCGTCTTAGGTCTGCCGGATTGCGAATGTCAAGCTATGTATAGCCAGCCAGAAGCGGTCGGCTGTATCGAGCGTGAACGCTAGTTGCACATTTTCAGTTCCCGTGATTCGGGATCTAAATTAGGCAGTGCTAAATTAAATTAAGCAAATACTAAAGCAACTAACCTGGATGCATATCATGAACTTCTTGACGATGGAAGGCGAAAGCCTGGCTAGCAGGCTGGGACCTAGAACCTTGGCATCCAGGACATATATATCTCCCGCGACACCTTCCGTTTCTTCGATCAGCCTCACGTCCCCGATCATCAGCGCCAACTTTAGACTGTCAGTGATCTGCTGGGAATCCAAATTCGGGTGAAGACCTGAAAATAATAAGAAAGTAGTTTAAATATACAAATAATCCTAGATTTAAATTGTATATACTAAAATCGCCTACGTGATATTATCTTAATATATAAACATAGCGTAAACGGAAAAATATTGCTTAGTATCAAATACATTTAATAGATTCAACTGAATAAACCTAAATTACAACAATATAAACATTTCATTAATATTATGAATAAAAAACCTTTACTATTGTTATTGTTTTGTATATTACAGCCATTATTATATTGTGTATGTCACGCCAGATGTCTTATGGGGTAAACAGAAAGCACCGAGTATATATCCTAACACAGCTAACGTGCTTTCTCTACATTTTTAGTATTAAGTAAAATTGTTATATGATTATTGAATACACTTTAAGTTTAAGACTTTAAAACTGCCTCGTTGGTAGTGTTGGTTGCAAGTGCGACTGCCGATCGGGATGTCCCGGGTTCGATTCCCGGGTCGAACACTACAAAATTTTCTAATTTATATTTTCTAGTAGTGGTTCGGGGTCAGGATATGTGCCCGATGCATGGCAATAGGCTCACAAACTATTCAATAATGGGACCTACACCTAACTGGTGAAACTGGTAATGTTCCTACCTCTTCGGGGATTACAGACGTGAAGTTTCTTTACTTTTTAAGTTTGACTTTAAATTTCTAGTAGTATTTATACCCAGTGTATGGCAATGACAATACGCTCACCTCCTATTTCATGATGGTATTTATAACTATCTCTTAACGGATTACGGGCGTGGTATAACGTATTATTGAATATATTACCTCTGCACACGGTGACTCGTCGGCCAGTCGGAGTGATGCCAGGAAGCGGCGGGCCTTGTCTGTAATTGAGTGATTAAAATTCATATCAGTTGTTATACCCAATGTCAGAGACAATACTAAGCTACACATAATAAAACCAAAAAATTAGTAGTACAAAAAGAATTCTTTTTGAATGGAATAGATTAAATAGTTTATGAAAAAAATAAAAAACAATATTAATAAAAAAATCTATATTTACATTTCAATATCTATATATCGTCTAATAAAATCTATATATTAATACGTGAAGCGTCGACCCTTTGCTCCTTTTTTACGAACGCTACGAATGGAAAGTTGGCACACTATAAAGTTCAGATGAGGGATCGTTGCAGAAAGATAGTATTTTATGAAATAAAGCATTATAAATACCTTATTTTATCGAAAAACCACCTCACG
>DWEJ01002997.1:0-10856 GCA_018245835.1 Mysoria sejanus stolli | reverse complement strand
ATATTCTCGTTATTATTAACAGGCAGCATGGGAAGAATCCACGTGGAAGACTTCGTTATTGTTCGTGCTGTCTCCCGGCGTGGACCCCACCGCGGCTCTCATCCAGCTAGCCATCGACGTGAAGATGTTCGATAAGTTTCAGTCCCTCAGTCTTGGGCAGGGACAGGCGCCCACTGCGTCTAGGTAAAAATAGAACAATTTAATTTAATCTTTTCGTGAATAGTGATAATTTATAGGGTGTGTTTGTAGGATGTTGGCAACGGGTATGAGGGACGGTGGCTGGGTGTTCCTAGCGAATTGCCACTTGGCGTGTGAGTGGCTCGGATCTCTCCGAGGGCTGGACAACCCCAAGATCCATCCACGGTTTCGCTTGTGGCTTTCCTCTATGCCCGATGACAAGTTCCCCCTTAGTGTTCTACAGAGGAGCATCAAAATGACTACTGAACCACCGCAGGTGAGACGTAAAATCATTAGTACCAAATGTGGGATCCTTCAAACTTTTGCTTGTGGGTATTTTGATAGCGAGTTTCCTGTAATTGCAGTTTTTTTTTTGTAGAGTTAACCTTCACTATAGTATTTTGAATGAAAATTACCTAAAAACACAGTTTCTTCATGGAGATCATCATCATCAATCATTAATAAATTAAATCCTATCATACCTAAAATGCTCGGCCAGTCCTGTCCACGATTAGTGCTTTGGCATTCATAGCTTGCCCATCCTGTATCTGTGTCCCAAACGACCGTGTACTTAAATTTATATAACACTATAATAACAATGAAACGGGTACAACTACACATGGATATTTCAGGAAAGGTAACTTTACTACTTGTTTTGTTTAACTTGGTACATAAAATAATATACTGATTATTTAGATTAGAGTGTCTAGATTAGAGCGTCTAGATTAGAATATCTAGATTAGAGTATCTAGATAAGAGTATCTAGATTAGAGTATCTGGATTAGAGTATCTAGATTAGAGTATCTAGGTAAGAGTATCTGGATTAGAGTATCTAGATTAGAGTACCTAGATTAGAGTATCTAGATAAGAGTATCTAGATTAGAGTATCTGGATTAGAGTATCTAGATTAGAGTATCTAGATAAGAGTATCTAGATTAGAGTATCTGGATTAGAGTATCTAGATTAGAATATCTAGATTAGAGTATCTAGATTAGATCGTCTAAATTAGAGTATCTAGATTAGAGTATCTAGATAAGAGTATCTAGATTAGAGTATCTGGATTAGAGTATCTGGATTAGAGTATCTGGATTAGAGTATCTGGATTAGAGTATCTGGATTAGAGTATCTGAATTAGAGTATCTAGGTAAGAGTATCTGGATTAGAGTATATAGATTAGAGTATCTAGATTAGAGTATCTAGATAGGAGTACCTAGATTAGAGTATCTGGATTAGAGTATCTGGATTAGAGTATCTAGATTAGAATATCTAGATTAGAATATCTAGATAAGAGTATCTAGACTAGAGTATCTAGCACTGATTAGCACTGATTAACTGAATTTTATATGCTGTGCGTCCTTTTATTATTTAAAGGAATTTTTTCAACTCTTCAATTGTTAGGGTTTAAAGGGTAACCTAGTGCGTCTGTTCGCGAACATAAACGAGGACAAGTTCGAAGAGGCCACCCCCAAGTATCGCCGTCTGCTTTTCTGCGTGTCTTTCTTCCACTGCACTCTGATCGCACGGAAGCGCTACCGCCAGCTCGGTTACAATGCCGTATACAGCTTTAATGATGCCGACTTTGATGTAAGCGCTTTCTTATTCATATAATTGGAGTCAATTATATTTAAAAGCAAGAAAATCTTTCCCTATTTTTAAATTCCTTTTAAAATGTTATCTTCGCGTCTCATGTTGCTAGCCATTTTGTGATGATTGTTTAATAATATGTCTTTTATAATTACGAAGTTTTATTATTATCTTTAGGTGTCTGATAATTTACTGGCCAGTTACCTAGAAGAATATGAAGAGGTCCCGTGGGATGCTCTCCGGTATCTGTTTTCGATTATCAATTACGGCGGACACATCACGGACGATTGGGATAAGAGAGTTCTTATCGCTTACATCAATCAGTTCTTCTGCGAAGAGGCGTTGGATGTTCCTTTTTATAGGTGCGTATACTATTCGAAGACTTTGTTTCCCGTAATAATTTGCAGTCCACCAAAAGTATCGACTTTAGCAACAAACATTTCGGTAAACACTGCCAAATCATATCCTAAATTTCACCTAGGATGATTAAAAGATACGTTTTAGAATACTGTGTCGATTGTCTGCAGGTTGTCCAGCATCCCCGCGTATCACATTCCGCGGGACGGCAGTCTGGAGTCGTTCCGCGACTTCCTGGAGCTGCTGCCGACGGCAGAGCGCGCGGAGTCGGTCGGCCAGCACGCGTCCGCCGACGTGGCCACCCTCGCGCAGGTGCGCCCCGTCTCTGTCCATATGTTCTTGATACTCTTAATGGTCTCTTTTTACGAGCGAGAGCCGTTCTTTTAGTTGATAATTTTAGTAATTCCGTAATCATTGTTTGAAATGTACACCGAATGTTCCTCCGAGTAAGCTTTGAATGTGACTAATATCAGAATAGGTTGCATTAATTTGAGAAGCGCTGTTTTTTACGTAACTTGAAGGCGGTGCCATGTTTGGCCCAAATATTACATGAATATCCCACCTTGTAATTTGTTGTGCGGTATTTAAGTTTTCATGTGTTCACTTTCAGGACGCTCTGATAATGTTCTCGACGCTATTTGCGCTCGCTTCCACTGGCGGAGGGGGAGGTGGTGGAGGTGAAGATCAGAAGGTCAGACTTTGAAGATTCCTTCCACATACCCAAAAATAGACTGTAGATAATGTTTGGAAATTGTAATTTTTAAAGACCATTTTAAACTTTTTTAAGATATGGCTCTAAATAAACTATCACACTTGAAAGATAAGAAAATTACGACTTTCCAAAGCATAAAAGCATTCTTAACGCGTATTTCAAAGTTTTGAAACATTTAATTTTAAGTATATCGAGAATTTATTAAAACAACACAATCTAATTTTAATATATCTATTAGAACCTTGATAATATACCTGTAGCGACTAACAATGCTTCTATTCTAGCGGTTCGTCAGTGAACCTCCATGGTAGATAATGTTTTTCATCACAGACCCTTTTGTATGGTTGTAGGTGGACGAGCTGGCCCAAGAAATGTTAGCGAAGCTGCCATCGCCTATTGACATCGAGACGACGGAGCGAATGATGGGCCCGGAGATAGTGATGCCGATGTGCGTGGCGCTGCTGCAGGAGCTGGGCTACTTTAACGTGCTCATATCGTCCATCAGTTCCGGCCTGAAGGTTGTCTACCTTGAACAAGCTTAACATCGTTGACAGTGCAACATTCTGGTCTCTATCTTAATACGAATGAATGGATAATAAGATCTTCTATTCTAAGTTCATATGTAAATAAGTATACGTGTTTGAAAATGTGTTGTCTGAATAAATATCTGAAGATGTATGTTGTTATATGAATGGGCTGAAGTTACTAATGCCTCATGTTTGGTTCATTAACTGGGGATCTTCTTAATTTAAAGAAACCCTTGATGTTCAAATTGTCCATTGTACAAAAATACAAAGTGCTTTATGTGATTTTAAAGTACTTTGTTTGATGTTTTCTATATTCGTTGCAGGAGTTGCGACGGGCCATCGAAGGCCTAGTGGTGATGTCGGAAATGTTGGAGATTATGTATTCTTGCATCTTCGAGGGAAGGGTTCCTACGTTTTGGCAGAAAGGTTAGTTTTTTTGCTCAGAGTGAAAATTTTCGTATTTAGGTAGCTGCAAATGTACGCTTACGTATAACGCTCGGTCGAGGACTATCAATATACGGTTAAAAGATTGGATTAGTAAAGTTTTAAAAGTACGGGAGGGTGACGATGCGCGCGGCGGCAGGGCGGCCGTCGCTGAAGGCGCTGGGCGCGTGGTGCCGCGAGCTGGCGGCGCGCGGCGCGCACCTAGCGCGCTGGGCGCGGGCGCCGCGCGCTCCGCCCGCGCTGTGCTGGCTGCCGGCGCATCGCGCGCCCGCCGCCGCGCTCACGGCCGTCATGCAGACGGCGGCGCGCGCCAACGGCTGGCCCATCGACACGCTGTGCTGGGAGTTTAGCGTGCTGCCGCTGGAGGAGGCGGCCATCGTGCGCCCGCCGCGGGACGGCGGCGTCTACATCCGGTGCGCACTTGTCCTTCGTCCTCTGTCTTCCGTGCGCCCTGCTCTCACGTCATATCTATGATACATGGTAGCAGATCCAATGATCTATCTAGTGTGATATCCATATGTGCATTTCTAGAACGCATGATTCATAACTGCAACGAATACAAATTACATTTATATTTGCCGTAACGTACATCAGAACGCATATTTCCAGGGGGCTCTTCTTGGAAGGCGCGAGCTGGTTCAAGAAGGAGGGCTACCTGCAGGAGCCGCTGCCCATGCAGCTCGTTTTCCCCATGTCGCCCATACACTTCAAGCCGATCCGGGCCACGGGAAAAAAGCTCAAGAGTAAGTTGCAATTTTGGACATTTGTTAATAAAATATATTGGTTTCAACTGTGAAATGAGACATCTGTAGATGGTAGAAGGAAGACAATAATATCTTACATTATTCTACATATCTCTTCATTCATTGCTAAGTTATATTATTAGTACACAATTTTCATTATGTCCTGTGTGCGCAATTGTGTGTGTGTGTACATACGTCAGCACGAACGTACCGGCTGTGTGTGTATCTACATAAATGATCGAAGTGACATGATCGTTGCAGACCGCTACGTGTGTCCGTGCTACTACTACCCGTTGCGAATGGGGGCTTTCGTGGTGGCGGTGGACCTGCCCGCCGGCAAGGAGACCTCGGACTTCTGGGTGAAGAGGGGCACCGCGCTCCTCTGCACGCTGGCCACCTAGCTGCGCCACAGCTCCTCACTAGTGACGGGACAGCAACTCCTTAGGGATTGGGGTGTAGCACATCCATTGTCTATGGCCACTACAGCTTCTGTCTGGTGACTATGTGTGGTTACGTTTCAATTTTATATTTATAGGTTTTCATATGTTTGTTGTTATATTTTAGGCTAAAATAAATTGATGCTGAAAACATTTTATTTTGTGTTTACTTGTAGAGCGGCGGTAAACATTATTGGGATCTTTTCAAATAGTGCGACTCGGAGTGATATTGTCTATTGATCGAAATAAAATACATATATTGTTTTTTTTGAATATCAATTGTTATAATTGCCTGTAAAGAGGATACTCTAGTGATAATAATTAAAATAAAACGAAGTGTACTAAATTTATTTATTTTTTACTATCAAAATATGTTGCTTTTGGAGCAGTCCATTTGAAAGGAACCTTAATATGCAACGTATATTCTATTTATTTAAAACATTTAGTTAATTGCAGTCGAAACAATCATTTCACGTTATTGAAACTCTTCCGATTGTAAGTAAAAAAACTACACAACTTATTACACAAGGATCTTTATTTACAACTTACAATTAAATTTACATTACAAGTAACTCTAAATATATATTCAGTTTACTATTATGCGTAATAAAAGGACAATTGAATTTATTAATAAAACTTGCACCTTTAACATATATTTTTCAAATAAAATAAGTAATGAGAATTTGAAATACATAGCTTTTAATGATATTTTTATATCAATATTTTAGGTACTCTGTAGTATCTCATATATGACTATATATTTGGTGTAATTGTATCTTGATTTCATAATGCATTCCATTCATTTGAGATTCCAAAGTACCATTACTTTTAGCTGATTATTGGATTTACATGTAAATAAAAAATAAAAGAAGCAACCTCTTTAAATTAATACAAAAATCGCATTCTTAATGTACTAGGATACCACCTCATTATCTTTGCCTTAAAGATGCAAGTTACACTAGAATTGAAATACAAAAATAACGAGTAACTTGATACTCACTTTTGAAAATAGATTAGTTAATAGGTAAATAGATTAACTTTAGTTTTCAATTCTATATTTTTCTAATATGGCACTACTATTCGCTAATCTACCATAGATAATTTTGAACAATAACAATGAAAACCATCTGAAATTGCTGGCATTTGATTACTGCGCACGACAAGGTTAAAGGATACGATACTCTGACATTTGGCCACTAACGCAAGTATTTCAGTGACGTTAAATAGTAAGAAAAATATAATGGTCTACTGTACAGACTAATTCCTCTCGTCGTATCGTGAGTTCTCTTCGATTTTTAAAACCATCACGCAGCGTACATATACGAACCCTAAATTAATAATACCCTTTCTCATAGCATTGTAAATATATAATTTCATTCGATTTAAATCGTAACGTGAACTTAAATCATAGAATGCACTAGTTACAACAAAGTTCGAGAAATTTAAAGGACATCGCCAGCTTTACAAATCTCACGTTAAATTCCTTTAAAATCGATCCATCCCTATCCCGCAACAACATCCGTCACACAACGTCAAACAACTGCAGAAATGCCTAAGTTTCGACACGCCGATGTAAGGTCAGACGACAACGGTTTTCTCGGGATGGTACCGTCTGGCGTACCGCCTCTTGAACCGCTTGGAGGGACATCGGCCGGCCTTCCTGTCGTAGGTGCCGTGCTCGCAGCTGGGGTGCGTGCAGCTGCCCTGATCGATGCACACGCGGTCCTTGAGGCCGAAGTGCTCGCGACCGCGCGCCAGCGACAGGCAGTCTCGGCGCCGCGCCGCCTCCGCCCACTCGCAGATACACGAGCACGTGCCCTCCGTGATGCGGTTGCGGAACAGTCTGGGGCATGTGCATCTGGAAGATTATAAAACGTTCAATTATTGACCTTGGCCTTGAGCACATTTGATTGTGTATTAGCTTTGGTAAACCATATTTCGGCCACCTTTCTATCCCCTACCTGAAGTCAGAGGCAATATTGGCTGATTTAGAACGCTTAAGTAAGTAGCTGTTCTTTCATGTCATTTGGTCACGCCTTTACTTCCGGTTATACAGTAATAATCAAATTTTCTTCAATTTTGTTAAAAATGTTACTAATATTTTCAAATTGGTTGAACAAAAGCTCCACCCGCACAAACACAAACAATACAGCAACAATACCTGCGCATCTGCGGCGGTGCGGTCTGTTCTTCTTCCCGCTTGATCACCGGCTCCTCTGTGGGTCGCCAGTCGTTCTGTTTAATCTCACGTCGAGCGTCATTTTGTTCGCGGCTCCGCGTGGAAAGCTGCAACGTTTCCCGAGGCACGCACGCACAGCGAGTATGGTTGTAGAACACCATGCGAGCTACTGTCAGGTTGCCATTTGCGTTGTTGAGCTGGAATTAAACAATTACATATTAGGAATATCTGTAACGTTTTTTGTTACGGAAAAATACAAAAACACGCATATCAAAGACATACATCTATTCACCGTTCAGATATATGCGCCACAACTTTGCGTGGTGGTCATCGTTCCCAAAAAAATACAGTGTCTGGAGTAGATGCATTGGTTATCCAGAAGTCTTATGACGCGACGATCTATCCATAGCGGCGAAACGAAATTGGATGGTAGAGAAACGGTGAATGGCTCAAAATTGGGTCTTGTAAAATAGCAGTGTCCAATATTTAGCTAGTATCACTTACGACATTAATGAAATTACGTACACTTACCTTTTATGAGAACCAGCCATGATATAATCTAGAACTAATATAATCTAATCTAGAACTAGATATTAGTAATTTTGAAGAAGAAAGACAATTAAGAGGACTCACAAAAAAAGGTATAGCCACATATCGTCCGTCCACGGGCGCGCACACATCGGACTCACTGTAGCAGCAGCCGGAGTCAGGGGCGCAGCGGTGCAGCTGCACGCACGGGGGCATGTATCTGTGGGAATAACGCATCACATTAAACAAGTGTCATTTTAATATTCACCGTATAGTTTGATAGTATGGTAAAAAAGAATTAGAAAATTAACAAGGTAGTAATGATACACACAGTACCTAAATATAATGGACATATATGTGTTGTATTTTTTTCAATTCCATGTATTGACAACACTTAAAACATTACTAATGACTTAGTAATTATTATTATTATTATTAATTACTTCTTCACTGCATTAAGTAATGTTTCCGATCTTCGTAACTTAGCTATTGGTCTTTATTGTTAAAGAATAAATAAATAAAAATAATTACACAGTGTCGGCTGCGGGCGCCAGTTTGCGCACGGAGAGCCAGCGAGGCTGTGGGGTGAGGCACTTGCCGGCGCGCACCACGGCGCCCATGTGAGTTACGGCGGCCTTGCGCAGCGCCGCGCGCCCTTCGGCCGTAGATGGTGCTGCGACGATAACAGAACGATGTATATTAAAACACCTTATATTAACATTATTACTCTTACTAGTTATCATACTTGACACGTGTTGGTCGTGTTGGTTGCAAGTGTGACTGCCGATCGGGAGGTAGATTCCCGAGTCGAACACAACAAAATTTTCCACTAGAAAATCTAAATTAGAATTCTAGTAGTGGTTCGGAGTCTGGATTTGTGCCCGATGTATGGCAATAGGCTCACCACCTATTCCATAGTGGGACTTAAAACGTAACCGGTGAAACATGTGAGTGTTCTGCATCCCTTTGCCTACCTCTTCGGGGATCACAAACGTTACGTTACGGTACTAATTATCATAACAATTGAACATGAATGGCAAAAGAGTTAGGGTTTCCCTCTTCCACTTTTGCAAGAAGAATTATTTCCTAGTGACGGTAATTCGTTATTATACGTCCCTTAGATTTAAACGACAAACTTATTTTAAAATTAATTGTATCTAGATCCTGAAATTATCTATATCCAAATCAACAAATAAAAAATCAGGTTTTGTGAAGGCAAGACGTTTTGAGATGAATAGTATTCAAGGACTCACGATCGTTTAAAATCTTGGGTCTCTCATTGGTAGCCGCAAGCGCTTCTATAGCAGATTCAATAGGTTCAGGTTCGATGAGCTTGGGCCTATCCAGCTTCGTGATCGCTGATGGGGTGATAAGCAGGGGTTTGCTAGTGGAGCTGAGATCATCATCAATGGGATCCCATTCCTCCCCAACATCATTAGCGTAGTCGCCTTCCGGATCTGAATCGTCCTGGAAATAGATGAAAATGAAAATATATGTACCATGTTAGCTGTTAACTAATACACTTGTTCCACCATATGGGATAATTAGAATTCTACAAGTAATAGATAATTTGCGCAATAACCGTAAGTCACACGTCTGATTTGTGCAGAGAAGCTTTTCTAGTTTATTGCACCTAGCGTCCAACTTTTAAAAAGCTGACTTCACAAAAAATATTGCCGCCTGCTAATACGGTAGTTGGGTAACGAATACTAGCAATACGAGCAACCATACAAGATGACACCAGCCTACCTGTTTCTACTTTACTGCTACGAAATAAGACAAACTAGCCATAGACAAATCTAAAAGCGAACTAATTAAATGTCAGGAATTTCAGCGGGATGAAATGGTCTTTTTACATATCTCAAAATATCCAACGATCTAGTCATTACCCATTGAAATGCCACAAGAGGCAACAAGACCTATAAAGAGCAGTAACAATCCCTTCGATTCAGTGTTTAGGAATGCGCCAGAAATAGAACTTAACGCGCGTCTGCTACCTTTCAGGTTGATTAAAGATCGATATATGGCTTTAACAGCATCCGCTTATCCTTATTTGATACAACTACTTTAAAAAAAATTACAATTAGATGCATAATATTTGTGTCTTAACCAATGCTAGCCAACCAAATTACCTACGTTTTATGAACAACTAGATCTGCTCGCGGCTTCGCCCGCGTGGAAATCAGAGTGTCACAAAGTTTTACCCGCGTAAATAACGACCTCGTGGAAATTCTAGGATGAAAAGTAGCTTATATATTTCCCCACAGAGAAAAGAAAAAAATCAAATACCTAGACAAAAAGATGAGCAGGCGAGCTAGGGGTGACCAACGAGTCTGTCAACTAGCTTTTATATTCTTATCCACTAGACACTTGTAATCACATTATGAGGTCAAACGCATCTTTAAATTGCTTACTTTCGCAAATAATGCTGAATTGTTTTATTGTTCCCGCTCTTTCTCAGTCCATTGACAAAACAGCTTTCTAATCCAATCCAACAAGCATCGAGCCGTCACTATAAAGCTAAATATATTGAACAAACCAAGTCTTAGCTGTGGATATATTTTTCATTGAAGCTAATATAATTTATTATAGTGTCCCTATTCTAAAAGAAACTTTAACCTACTTCGCGACATTTATGACATGCGCGGACGCATTAACTAATATTCATACCAAGTCATAAAACACAAGAGCTTATATACATATAATATATTTGTTTCTGCATAACAAATTGAAAACAATGGGATCTATAGAATAAGGTTAAATCAAATAAAAAAAATTATGAACTCTATTGAACTTACTCTATGAACTCTATATTACCAGCATTATGGCATAACGAAGACGTATGACATGTGACGCATATATGCGTCATATGACTTAAATTTGCCTTTCCTTTTTGAAAGTTTCCATGATCTATGCACATGGCGTAGGTAACATTTTAGCAAAACCCTAAATATCATCGGTGTAAAACGGTTAGTCATTACAATAATAATTTATAGCCCACAAATACGTTCAAAGTTCCAGCGAACTGAAGAAATATGACCTACCGAACATATTTACTAGTAAAACATGAATATGAATTGAAAACTTTGAGTTATAGGGGAAAACAGGGTAATGAGAGTCAGTGGGCAATGGGAGTCACCCTCACATCTACGAAACAGTACATGTGAG
>DWEJ01002996.1:0-10857 GCA_018245835.1 Mysoria sejanus stolli | reverse complement strand
ATACCGAGGCAGCGCTGAACGCCTTTAGTATGCACTTTCAAACGCAAAGGTTAACGAACTTGACTACACGTAGCAATAAGACAGTATCTACATACAACAGAGACATTACGGTATGCGAACAATATATGTATTCAACTCAAAAGTGTCGAAACAATTTTGCCACCTCCTTATTCCAGAGAGAATCTGGGAAGATTTCATTTTAAACCTATAAAGCGGGTAGAATTATACTCGGTTAAGCTGTCAGTACAATAACAGTGTTGCATTCATTAATACTTATTCGTTTTTCACCAACCTACCATATTAAAACTAGCTTTTGTATTTGGCAAGACGTGTGACTCATTAGTTCATGATTTAATACTAAAAGATTACGTTGACCTTCGTTCTATTGCTAATAATATTGACGTCTAAACTGTTCAATGTTGCTATCAGTAATTATTGTTTTCACCTAAAACATATACAATATTATAATGAGCGGAACATGGCAAATTATTTAACAAGACAGTTAACCATAATTTTTTGAGCACTGACAATTTTTATAATATATCCAGTGAACTTGCATCGCACTGATATCTTATCAATGTTTACATTTTACTTGGCACCTTCATAGTTGATTGTTATGACATCATTATAACATGCATAGAGCAAGCTATCTGAAGCGGAATATAGACGCAGTTGTTGCTTCTCTTGTTCGGTGTTGCAATTTTAAATAAATTGCTAAAAAATTACCATACACATGATTATGTGTTTTAGCAATTTAAATTTTTATATATTTATCACTTTAAATATTAGTGCACAACTTCAAAAGTATAATTCAGGCACTCGTACGTTAAGAGTAAAATACGGCTATCCACCATAGACAAATATTCGAAGTTTTCAAAATACATGACAGATACGTGGATTAATATAAAACACTGCTAGTACTCCATAATGGTCCAATTATTTTTAATATCCCGCTATTTTACTGATAACAATGTATTAATAATTAAACCAAAATTGTTTTAATTAACAGTCTGATACATAAACACCATTGATTAGCAACCATTTAGGCTATAAAATGGGGGTAAAGTGTTAAATGTTTAATAAAACCAACAAAAATTCCCGCGTAACTTGTCCAGACCCCGTCACTGGACCTCTTTATAAAAACATATATATAAATTATAGTATATACTTTTCATAATAACAGATAAGGATAGGATCAATAGGATAGGATTAATAAAGATAGTATATAAAATTAAAAACATATTTGTCATTCAATTATTTTTCGACAAACTTAAAATTCCAATTTCAATCTATGAGCTTAAAATAATCCTATTTTCGTAATGTAAATATAGCAAAGGCTTGAAGAGCCTATGAGCTTTCGGGTGCTAGTTATTGGCAACACGTAAACATGAATAAATCAGGCCCGGAGTACGGTGTACGGTCGATTATAATTTTTGTAATGAAAAAATACACTACGGTTACTTACGAGGATTTATAATGTGATGTGGTAAAATAATAATGTCAATGCTGAAGTAGCACAAATCTAATAGACTGCGCTATGATTAAATAAATTTCCTTCCCTCAAGACAATTGAACATAACATATTAAACAATTATTACTATTTATTCTATTATATTTATACGTTATTTATTTCAACTAAATAAGTATAATTATATATTAGATTTTAGTTAAAAATCGAGTTTCAATTTAGCTATCAGTAGTAGATAGGTATAGCCCGCAAATTATTTTGGGACAGACATGTTTTAATTAAAATTGTAATACCAATACTAAAAAATCACAATGAATATGATACTTATAAATATGTAATTACCTTGATATATTCCTATTATTACATATGTTACAAAATTGTTTCACCTTAATATGAACGATATGAATATGTAACATTATATTCTGCGAACATCTGGAACATTCTAACCCGCAAAGCAATCGATACGTTGGACAAACGAAGGTGGGGCAAGTGACCCCAATACCCGATGTATTTGCTAGTAGTTGTGTAGCACTCATAAAACTAATGGAGCAAGTACTTTATAGAGGAAAGCCCATCAAAAAGTAATTAATTCCTTTGCGCTTTGCATTATGTTGGGAACATAGTATCGAATGAGTCACGCGTCATAGACCGGAAGAAGATAAATGGGGATTTTACATTCGTATACATGGCATGAGAATTTCGTAAGCAATTACAGCATTAGATAGAGGTTAGTGAGTAGAGGGGTCAATGGAATAGTTACCAAGGTTTTACGTTCTCTAATATGTTTTACTTCTTCAATGATTAACAATACTTGTATACTTGTGAGATGTAAATGAATTTGTTATATAATAATATTTTATTTTAATGAATTAAATAACCATGTAAGAAATGTAGAAAAGGAATATTATTTCATAAAATTTAATACCTTTGCAATATACCCCAGGTTGTAAGCATTTTTATAAATTAAAATGTACTTCTTTCCATCTATCGCTTAACGCTATGCTCGTTTATTCTCTCGTGCTGCGCGCGCGTGCTCGCGCTGCGGTTTCTTAGAAAAACAAATATAACGCTCACGTACTTGCGGTATGCGTCAAAAATAACTTTACAATATACTACCTATTACGTTACAATCAGTCTTTTATGCGGTACAGGGAACAGATGTTGACCTGGTTGAATCGTAAAGAATACAATTAGACATTAATTCTTCCCTTTGTATTTTAAGTTACAGGTATAAATAAATAGGAAATTTCAAGATTTATAATAAGAATCTTACAGTTGAATGATGAATTTTTAAAAGGTTCAACACTCTATTAAAACCCAAGTACGCCTGTGCAAGTACTGCAGCCATTTTGAACCGTTAAAAGTGAGTTTAAGTCCTGTTACGCAATTTAAACTTTTTTAGGTCAATCTTTTTGTTGGTTTTTAATGGCAAATAACATTGTAAGAAAAAGTTTGAAACCACATATTTGATAGATTTATTGTTCCGCACTTATTGTTGCCATTAGGTAGAACCTCAGAAAAGAGTAAATAATTGAACGATAACTTAATTCTTTTATACAGTTTGTCCTACACAGTTTTATCGGGTGTCTGATCAATTTATTTAATACTTATCTAGCCTTAAACAGCACTGTATCTTAATATCTACACTGTACAGTTCAGAGAATTTTAATCGCTAATTCTTGTGTCATTATAGTTTTCGCATATCATTTATAGTACCATGCTAAAATTTGCATCTTCCGTCGAAGTAAATGACGACTAGCTTCAATGTGAATTGGGGAATTTCAGACTCCAGGAATATTATGAACTCTCAACGTGCAATTTTCCTACAAATTGTTGATAACATGATCATTTGATGTAAACGCTTAGGTCTATGAAATTCAGTTATAATTCAAATGTGCCACTATAACCACATTTTCATTATCGCCGTAGCATTTCCGCCGGTGAAGTTTTCGTTATCAATGAGTTACTTATTAGTACACCTGCTCTAAGTGACTCATAAAAATCAAACTTGAGTATGATATTTATTATATGCTATTATTAACTCTGCCATGAGTAATGATTTATAAACTGTATACAATATATGTAGTAGGAACAAGGTAAAAGATTTTCCTCTTACTATTGTTTTGTACAACACTAATTAAAATAAATATGCCTTATGTGATTCACTTCATGAATATTTTTATTTTGAATTATATTATAATAATAGATTATAAATTAGTATTTGTATTGCATTAGTATTGGTCGTGTTGGTTGCAAGTGCGACTGCCGATCTGGAGGTCCTGGGTTCGATTCCCGGGTCGAACACTACAAAATAATTTTTCTAATTTAGCAATTTTCTGATTTAGAAAATTACTAGAAAAATTTCTAGAAAACCTAAAATTAAATTAAAATTCTAGTAGTGGTTCGGAGTCTGGATATGTACCCGATAGATGGCGATAGAGTATCCCACTATGGATAGACCACCTATTCCATAGTGGGACGTAAAAACGTTTGCGGTGAGACGTGGGAGTGTTCTGCATTCCTCTGCCTACCTCTTCGGGGATTACGTGAAGATACGGGATTACGGGATTGCGTGAAGATAAAAAAAAATTAGTATACTGAATTATTACAATTACACATAACGCATATTCTTCATGTTAACGAGACACATTTTTTTATCTCTTCATATTACGTCGATATTCTTTAATTTTGCATAAACGTAATAACGGCGCGATATTTATTTACGGAAACCACTCGCTTGTGTGACTATTTTACGTCTTCCATTTTACTCTGTAAGAATGCACCAATTGACTACAGACTTTAAAACTCTTTATATTATGCACCCTCCGCAGTCTGACTGTTGGAATTCAAACTGGATTTTTTTTTAATTTCGACGCATCCGCAAAGATGTTTTTAAAACCAGTTCTTTGTGGGCGTTTTTTTAACAAATGGAACATGTCTGCAAAATTCCCAGTCTATAGCTGATTTTTATTAAGTTTTGGAGAATTATTTTAAACTTACTGAGACAGACGTAATACATATACTTGAGAATTTTATAGTTAGACATTCATAAAAATTCCAAGATAACAGTACCTCAGCTTTGTTTTATTCTCTATGTTGATTTCAATAATCAACATAGAGAATAAAACATTCGTTATCTTGTAACTATGAACATTGTTAAATTAATTTTATCACTTCAGTAATCTAAATGTTAAAAGCATTTATTTATATAAAAAGAAAAAATAAATAATAGTGTTTAAATAATAATAATATTAATATTATTCAGTGGTACATGATGATGCGATTATTTTGTTTAAAATGTACTATGTATGTTCGTCCAAACGTCGATATCGAACTACAATTTTTACACAGGACCTGATCAGCGAGCTGAAGAGCGAGCTCGGCGGCAACCTCGAGAACGTGATCATCGCGCTCATGACCCCGCTGCCGCACTTCTACGCGAAGGAGCTCCACGACGCCGTGGCGGGAATCGGCACTGATGAAGAAGCGATCATCGAGATCCTGTGCACCCTGTCCAACTACGGCATCCGCACTATTTCTGCTTTCTACGAACAATGTAAGTCTTGATATCTTATTGTCCTTTATTTTATTTTTTTTATATACTGTATTGTACCTGTTGAGGCTGTCTTTGTAATAATCACAATCTGGCCTTTGTAACTAATCAATTTAATTACATTATAACTTAGCAACTTAGTAGCTTTAGATATTTATTAGGTTAGATATTAGACTGATATTAGACTTCTGGAATGTGCAATACAAATACAGACTTAAAATATTAATTAAAACTTCATGTTTATGTTAATCGCTAATAACCTATTTGCGGGCTGCATGGTTGATCAAGCACGTTTTTATCATTACTGAAAGTTTTTATATCGATTTCTATTAGAAAAAACTAAAATTTCAATAGAAAAAATTGAATGGCGCCTGCATACCGTACACATTTTTATGCACATAGTCAATAAATACTACGTGAATGAACTTATTAGAATCGCGTGTTGGAATATATTTATTTCATACTTCATATTTAATAGGGAAGGACCAAGTAATCTATGTTTATTAAATGGTTTTCATACAAGTTTTATTTCTTATTATTGTATGTATGTTGTGCCTGGTGTATGGCAATACGCTCACATCCTATTCCACTCCGAGACGGAAACGTAATTGGGGGAAGTTGGGTATATTGTATTACAAAATATAATTTGCGTACCTCTTGGGCGAAAAACAGGCGTTTATATACTATATGTTACAAAGATATAGTTACAATTAGATCAATATAATTATAATAGATTTGTTACTATAACTATAAATACAGTTACACGTAGCAAACGCGCTGCGACCACAATACTAATGGATACTATAGCGCTGTACATGAGGTCAGTCAAAAGCTATTTGCATGGTAGACAATTATCATTCATGACGTGGTCACGGTATTGAGTTATTGTTAATTAAGTTCAGCCGCTGCTGGGGGAGTGATTGCGAGGTGCGATCCTAGAGTCAGAGTTAAACGGTGAACAGTGAAGCAAGCGATAACTTTCAATTTGTACTTAATGTTATAGGAATGGCCAATTATTTTTTATAATGTAAGCAGAAATACACATATATTTGTGTCAAATTACTTTGTTTATTTTTGTGTATTTAAATACACAATTAATTACAGTAATATTTTATATGAAATGTAACACCTCGTCCTGGGTTCGATTCCCGCGGCGGGCACTATTAAATTAATCTAATTTAGATTTTCTAGTAGTGTTTTGTTTCGGAGTTTGGATATGTACCCGGTGTAAGGCAATACGCTTACCACTTATACCATAGTGGGACGTAGACTTAACTGGTGAAACGTGGAAGTGTTCTGCATTCCTCCGCCTACGTCTTCGGAGATTACAGGCATGAAATTACATTTTAGGAATGTTACATTTTCACGTAGCCTGACCCCTGTTTCATTAGTAGGAAGTATCACATATTGCGGGAGTGTATTACACTCCTACGCCTATTCGTTTGGGGAATTAAAATCTCCCATGTTATGTTATGTTTTACCATATATTGTTAATTTATTATCCTAATTCGAAGCAAATTCAAGTGATTCCAGAGCGAAGTTTATTCATTGTGATATAGTATAGATCTGTTCAGTTTATGTTACGTGGGTGCGGGCGCCACTTTGTCGGGCGCCTCTAGGGATGAATTTTTATGATCGGCTTCGTCATTCGGAGGGCGAGTCCAGACGTGCCCAGTCGATATCGTTATATAACATAAAATCAAGTATGTATTTCGCCAACTGGTAGGCAGAGGCGTAAGATATAACTACTAGTTATGTTACACGTTCCACCATCGAATAGGGAGTGCGCTTGATGTTATACACCGATACAAGTCAAACTCTAAGTTGACCCCCGACCCGACCGGAGACGGAACCCAGGTCCTCAATCATCGTAATGCATTAAAAAAACTTAATCATACAACCATTTAAAAACAAAACTGCTGAAATGCCAACAGATACAAGTTTGGATATTTAGTACATAACTGGTAGAAGAGGGATCATATTTCAAAACAATAAGTCATTAATTTGCATTTCTTAACAGTATATGGCAAGAGCTTGGAGTCCGATTTGAAGGGTGACACATCGGGCCACTTCAAGCGTTTGTGCGTGTCGCTGTGCATGGCCAACCGCGATGAGAACCAGGGCGTGGACGAAGGCGCTGCCAAGGCTGACGCTGAGGCCTTGGCTGCGGCTGGCGAAGGCCAGTGGGGCACTGACGAGTCTGTCTTCAACTCCATCCTCATCACACGCTCGTACCAGCAGTTGAGACAAGTAAGAGCCCAACTCATACATAGAGTAATATATAATATTAATTATGACAGAGAGAAAATTATAAGGAGACGGTATTAACACATCGGTGTCTCTTAAACGATGTGATTGTATACATATATAATTATAGGTATCAATATGAAACGTTGTATATGCTGATGTAAATGGTACAGAGAATTAGTATTAAACATTCTTTAACAAGTTCTGAAATGAATTCACTCACAATGCAAGTCAATACGTGACTGTGTGAGGTTGTGACTCATCTTTTAAAATATTAATTTAAACATGAACATGACACAGATGGAAATATGAATAACAATTGAAGACCGATTTAAAATATAATAAATGATAATTAACGTCATATACAATGGTTACAGATCTTTGCTGAATATGAAGCCATCACGGGCAAGGACATCGAAGAGTCTATCAAGAAGGAATTTTCTGGAAGCGTCGAAAAAGGAATGCTCGCCATTGGTGAGTATTAAGTTTCGAATTACGTTATCAAAAATAGGTACGAATAAAGTTGTTTCCCAATTGATAGGTACTGTATATAATTTAAAACCAAACGCTATTTACGTGAGAGGTGAGTTATTTTTAACGATATTTTTTCAACAAATTGCAAAGTGCATTGTTCTCAAAATATTAGGAGCGTTAATGCAGTATGCCCGGTCAACGATTTGTAGGTGAATTGAAGGCATACGTTGTAAATTAGCTAAACGCTATCGCCAGCCGCTGTATCGAGTATGAACGATGATTCACTCTGTAACAAGGCCAATTCGTACACAAAAGGAGGGCAACACGACCTTGTACACTGGAGGTTTTTTAACCGGAATCATTATTATCTTACTTAGTAACTTAACCGACTTGGCACACACAAAAACTAAACATTATTTGACAGTGCTTGGTGCTCGTTACTGAAGTTTTATGATTAAGATCTACCTGAATATGCTTTGCTTAAAAACCGATCCATTAATTATAGCGTTTTGAAAGTCTATCAATTTAGTTTTAATGTTTTTTTCTTTAAATACTTGATTATTTCACACGTCTCTGTATTCATTTATCAGTTTGATTAATAATTTAATGTTTACTTGTGCTTTTATTTTATTATAGTTAAGTGTGTAAAGAGTAAGGTTGGCTTCTTTGCGGAGCGCCTGTACTACTCCATGAAGGGCCTGGGCACCAATGACAAGACTCTAATCAGAATCGTGGTCAGCCGCTCTGAGATTGATCTAGGAGACATCAAGCAGGCTTTCCTTGACAAATACGGCAAGCCCCTGGACAGCTGGATCGCTGTGAGTATTATTGACATCTGTTGCTGTGTAATATATGCATTTAATGATACTTGATACCTTACATTCCTAATGGTTTACTACGAATGTTAACTTTGTAACGTTAACAGATATGTGTTGGGCATTTCTATACAAAAGTTATAAATAAATCGTATATGTCACATTTACTATCTGTTATAGCTAACAAACATCATTCACGTAGTATAAATATTGCTAACCAACTTCGTATAGAACACGTCATTAGTGAAGCATACTTCGTCACCCCTAAATACCGGCTAAATTATGGCTAACAAATATAGCTAGCTACCTGTGTATACTAACAGCTTATTAATAGCATGGAAACCTACGTGTTCTTAAAGATGAGAAATAACTCAACGGAAGCTGACCCAAAATTTCTATGAGAAATGAAAGATATAATATTTATTTCGCTTTAATCACCAGCATGAGATCAGCGAAGGTTTATAAAATGTTATCTTTATTTCTTGAATATTTCTTTGATATCTACTATATCCATCACATCTCATTTTATTTTATACAGATCTGTTTATTGTGTAGTATTTTTGTCATATCGTCCGCTTTAATATGTACATTTGACTGTTACTCAACATCATTCTATTGTTACCAGAAAATTTTGAATCGATTCGAAATTTGAAATTATCTGTGTCAAATTGTAATTAATAATTTGCGTTTTGTTAGAGACTTTGCTAACAATTGTAATATGGAAGTAGTAATTGTAGTATGAAAATATATGTCCTACGTTCAAAAAATATCGTTGCTGTTAAATATTTGTTAAATGTTCACGGAATATAAGGCGCCTAGAATAGTGATGCGTTTTGATTACAGGACGACACTTCCGGGGATTACAAGAAGGCATTATTGACGATTGTTGAGTAAATGCGCAGTGTTCAGGATGACAGCGAACCACCCTTGTTTGAATAAGTTTTTTTTTGTCAATTGTTAGGTTCTAAGTTATTAGCTAGGGCACCTGCGGGATCACTGAAGATAAAATCATTCGTATCTCTCTCATTGTCACAAAACTATAGATCTGAGTTCGTTACGAATGATTTATATGTTCAGTGCGGTCACGTTAGGTTCTCCATGCCGGGTGTACATTTTATTTGAACAAGATCTGTATATTTTTGCTTCCTGTAATTCATATTCATGTAACTTTCTTTGCACAGTAGCTAACAGCTTTGTGTCTTATGAATGCATGGGGCCTGGTGAGACAAGTGTGAAGGCCGCTTTTTACAAGTAGTTGTTGGATTTTTCAGGAGGACGTAGGAGGTTCACTCGGCGCACTCCTTTCTGCAATGTCTTACTAAGAACACAGAATATAAAAATTTACATGTTACGACCGCCATTACGATGTATAACAAGTGTGGTGTGAAGTAATCATTGATTTATAATATATTATATACATTGTACCATTTTACTCAGTCCTATGGGTACAACTACTTACCGTTGCATTTTGAAGTTATATTCTAAGTTATAATATTAATAAGATATTTGTGTAAGATTTTTTCACATTCTCGCTTATCTCGAATGCACGTTGTGAGATGTTTGCATCTTTATGGAATTCTGGGCCAGTTTCTATGTATGTATTTTGTTTAGCTAACGTTTACAATTTTGGCATATTTTTTTCGATATCTTTACAGGACGACCTAACGGGTGACTTCAGGGATGTGCTAGTCACACTTAGTGCTTAAAGCCTGCAAAATATTTATATTTTGAGAGGAAAAAAAAATACAACACATTAAATTCGTACGAAGTATTATGTTAAGCTTGCACGTATTCAAAGTCGGACTTTGTTAAGTACAGTGTAAAATGTTGCAGGGCGATACGAAGGGCGACTACAAACGGGTGTTGCTCACTATTATCGAATAAGAAAGTGCTTAATGACACTGCAAAATTATACTACTCCAGTACGAATTTTTGCCTTAATACGATGTTGAGTTCCGATTGAAACTGCCTTTACACTGTATAACTGTTATGAGATGTTGTAGAATAAAGCTTGAATATTTTTGTGAAAATGATATATTTATTGGTGCTGTAGTTTTGTTTACAGTGTATTTACATTGATTAATAAAACTATGTATGTTCATTGGCTCGTTTCATTCCATGTCCCTTATACCTTCCTTAGTTATCTGTGAACATATAGAAATATTTCAAATGCCTACTTAAATATACGTAAACTTAAGCTCAGACTTGACTACTTCCAACTGCAAATATATATCTTCACGCCTATAATCCCCGAAGAGGTAGGCAGAGGAATGCAGAACACTCCCACGTCTCACGTTTTT
>DWEJ01002995.1:0-10859 GCA_018245835.1 Mysoria sejanus stolli | reverse complement strand
GCGGTGAACCGTGGGAGTGTTCTACATTCCTCTGCCTACCTCTTCGGGGATTACAGGCGTGAAGATAAAAAAAAAAAAAAAAAAAAAAAAAAAAAATTATAAAAAACATGTAAAAAATGTTCAATCAATGATAAAAATTTTGACATTGTAATAATGGTATTTATTAAACTACATTTACAAACTGTTTCTACAAACTATTTATAAGTTTGTCATATCATCTTTATTTCAACATCATGATATTTGTCAGATCGATGTTGGCGCACCGAAGTACATATTTAATAAGTCACTATGTTTTGGAAATAGTAACTGTCACATTAGTCTGGGTAAGACTCGAACCCATGACTCTCAGCGCAGCTAACCACTATAACAGTGAACCACTTAATGATATACAGTAATAGTTAAGTAAATCCTTGTCTTTAATGACTTGCAAATGTCAATGCTGTTAAGGATTTTTGTAAGCATAATGCACTTTCGAAATTTGCCAAAACCCGTTGGAGAAAACTTAAAAAATAAAACCTCGAGAACATTTTAAAAAATGAAACGTCTTGAAGGCAAGGCAACAATAAAGTTACAAATCCATTTGAGTCTGTGTTTTTTGCAATAAACACACATATTTTGGTGAAATTGTATTCGGAGGGCGTTGACCTCGCTACAGGTGCGGTGTCGTGTTTTTAAGACCTCGGCTGAGAAAGAGTTTTTGTTTTTCTTTCAAAATTATTGCCAAGTAATGCATTTATTATACTCCAACTCATGCCTGCGATTTGATTTGCGTTGTTTATAGTTCAAAAAATATTTTATTAATAGAGATGAAAACATAACAAATATTGAGGGCAAATGTATAGTTTGTTAAACTTAAAAAGAAGGTCTTAAAAAAAGAAGATTGTAATATTTCTTTTTCAGGATAACAGGACAACAGAATGTCTAAAAAGTAAATTATCGAAATATATCCAGTACTTCTCGCGTGATGCGAGCACAACAGACCTCCATCATTTTTTCCATTACACAACATAACATACACTAGTATATAATATGAGAGAAAGGCTCAATGTCATTAGATTTGTGCAGTTACAGGTGTAATTGGTATGCAAGCTATAATTATGGTTTTGTTTATATAGATTAATTCTTCTTTTACCAAAATAGTTTTACTTGAGGAAATATCTTCGAACGCCACAAAGTAACTGAACAAAATTTTTATTACATCGATAATTTTCATTATATAATCTGTACATAATTTAGAAAGAAAAATAAATTACCGAGTTGCTATACTAGGTGCATTTTTGGTATTATTTACTTAATAGATATTTTTTACTATCTAAGTACCTACATTGCTCATTCTTTGTATATTTATTATACAAGTGAATTACTCAACTATGGACTCAAGATGGAGTCTCGTGTCTGAAGATATATTTGTATATCTTATTTTTATCAACGAATCTATATTGAGCAATAAATTATATCAGTCTAACCGGACCGCACCCTCGAAATATATTTGTGCGTTATCTTAAACGCAGGCATGAGATGAGACGTTATCATGTCTTTAAAGTTATTATGTTTCTTAAACAGTCGGAATCCATAAATAATATTCGCATATCTTTATTTAATTGAACGAATGCTTTCAAATGAGAGAACGAACGAATATCTTTACCAAATTAGATTGAACGAATGGATTGTTAATTAACCGTTAATTATGGGGGGAGTTATAAGGTTTTCGAAATAGGCTACATGTCCGAAATAAATTGCAATAAACAAAAGCTCTTCAGGTCCATAAGAAGAGAGTTATTTTGACATGTTGCTCTCTGTCTACCCCGTAGTGAACGTTGCTTGTTGACGAAGACATAGCAACAAATCAAAATAGTACAGTGAAAAGAGTATTTTTGGAGTGGAGTGATTTACTAGGCTGTTCGTTCTTTAATTACGTATGTAGTGTATGTACCTTGACTGCTCAGCCCTAGGCGATTCCCACCCACAAAAAATATTCGAGAGTGGAAATATTTAACTTATACCTGGTAACAAAATTATCAGTATAATAAACTTTTTTGGAGTGTTTTATATTTGTTCACCAGATATGTGGTTACCGTAACACAAACTGTCTGGTGTGTGATCAGATAGCCATAATTATGTGAAATGTCTCTCGAGTATTATGTATTTACTTTTATTTTATAAATACGTAGGTCGACACTTGACCACGACCTGTTCGTGGAGAGTAGGTACCACAGAACGAACAAACAAAGATATTTTTTTTTGTTGATAAACCAGAAACAGGAAATAGGTAAATAAAACTCTAGTTGTAAGATAGCCGTTAATAAACGCACACTTATGCAGTTAACGGACACTTAAACATTCACGAGCTGGTTACGGAAATATCAATTATCGTTTTAATTTGCAGTAAACAAGTAAATCAGACGGTTCCAACCGTGGCAAAGCATATAAAAGAGATATTTACAATCAACTATCATTCATCTTGGGTTATTTGCATTGCTAGACAAGATTTATGAGATATTCTAATAACTGATAGAAAATATTGCTTGTGAAGATTTATTAGTATCACTACGCGTATAGCTGATATCAGTTTTATGTTCGTTCAAATATTTTTTGAGCGTGGGTTCAGTACTCGCAAAACTTTCGCTTATACGTTGGCTTCAGTTAATCATCAGTTATGGACGATAAACAAGAAGCGAATCTTTTACTATCTGCTGTTTTACATCGTGCTTATCATCAGCATCGCAGTTCGGTGTATTCAGATGTAACGAGAAAATGACATACGATTTGTATGAATTATATGAAACAAGCCGTGTCGATGATTCCGTATGGCTATTTAACAATAACAATAGAACTGCCGGATTTTATGCCAATTTAATTATAATTTTAACTCATATCTAAACGGTAAGTAATTCGCAAATTTCATTTCGGTTTTCAAAACTTGAGGCTGCTCAATTATCTGGAAATACCTATATCGTATTCTGTACGTTTCAATTTAATGTTAAAAACAGACATGAGTATTCACTAGGCTGGAGTAGACTCTGAAAATCTCAATCGAAATAACGAAAAACAAATGTTATTCAGAAAATATATCCTTACATGTATTTGATAACGTTAGGACGTTGTACGAATGTTACATATAATTTGTGTAATTATTTCGTACAAATCATATATCAAACTGTACACATACAATAGCGAATAAGGCGTACCGAAGTCTTCAGGAAAAGAAACACTGGTGCTGATATCCAGAACTGAGTTGTGGGCTGCAGTCCACTAAACAACATGTGGCCGACTAGTTTGTTGGTTGTATGAAGTAATAAAAACGTCAAGAGCTGTCGCGGAGAAGCGAAAGTACGTATGCTGATGGTTACGCTCTATAAACTCCATTGGGAAACGCACACCGCAATACTAGCCGTTACAAATGTGTGTGCCAATAATGTATGCAGCTGTCAAATGTACAGTGTCTCATCTGCGAAGAGATCTCTTGAAACTTAAATACTATGGTGATCTATGTATATGAGTATTGTCGAACACAGCGTTTGCAATAACAATAGGAAGAATCGTACACGTCTTGCGGTTTTTTTTCCCATACGTGCTACCATATATTATAGATTATCAACAATATCATACAGAGATAATACTGTTGTGTTCCTTAGTGTCCACATTTTATAACAAAAGTTATCAGAAAATTAAACATTTTACACTATTTCTACCTCATCTGACGTAATAGATGATAGATGGTTAGAAGACGGATAGAACTATTGGTGTGTTAATAATTAATTAGTCCCCACTGGAACCCTAGCAAGGCCAGGTACTATTGAACATTGAAATGAATATATAAATGGCTTTAAATTTTAAATTAGTGTAGGATGGTGAAACGTGAGGGTTCATAACTACTTACCTCTACTTACCTCGTCGGTGAATGCAGGCGTGATGTTACGTTATTAAAAGTTAGGATTGTGGCAATAAAGTACAATCTTAATAATTATTTTATAAACTCCATGAATTTCAGTGGTTTTAATTTTTATGTTAATATACAATTTAATTATAACTTGTGTGCCGTTACGAGACGATTTCAAGGATACCTAACTGTATTTAATTCTGGTAACAAAGTCTCATTTGCATGACATAGTTAGGTATGCCCATTTGAAAAATAAGGTTAAAATTATTTATAAAGTAGTTGTAGAATTGTTTGTTTTGTAAAAAATTGGCGCCAAAAACCGCAGACGATTGTAATTACACGCTTAGTGGGTAGCTTCCAGATTCTACTATCGGTTAGGTAGGACTTTCTATGAAAAATTATTACATCGTAAGCTAATACTATTAGTCGAGAATGTATTCAAACCAGCGACTATTAAAAACATCACTAGAGCGAATGGTCGAAGTAGTCGCTCACGGATAGTTTAACATAATGTAAAACGATTCCAATAAATTTTTGTACACTAAGTTGTATTAAATAAGTTTGTTAATTTTGGTTAGATATGATATTATTTTTATGTCATGTATGTCGCAAAATATTATCATGTATATATGAGAAATTTAGAGGAAAAGTATAATTTACTTTCGTATTCCGGTAAAAAATGTTTGTGTTATTATTGAATATAGGTATTTGTTAGGAATAATGGTTGTTTAAATTAGTTGCATAACTTAACAAAAAATAAGCATTTATAAAGAGAAATAAAATAAGTCTTACATAATACTGCAATATAGCTTTCAAATAAATAAAATATTTATTAAACATAACCATTGCATTTACCTCAACAGATTTTGTAACGAATTTTGACTTCTATTTTTATTTTCTTGGCATACTTGCATAATACCTTCAATAAATATCTTCGTATTTATTATATTTAATTACCGGACTTTGTTCGAAGTACAGTTCGAGTATATTTCTAATCTTTTCACCAACATACCTTTGTCTAAGATTACAACAAAGCAGATGATTTATTGGGGTTAGCTGTTTGCATACACGGCATCTGGCTTGTTGAGTAAACTATCAAACCCGCGAGTTCAAATTATAATAAGGTACTTGTTCCCGTAGGTAAGAAAATGAGGTTAAATAATGGACATTAATGAATAATTTGATGGCCTCTTAATCCTAGTTGTTAGGAGTGACACTACAGCTGAGCCGAAGTCGTGGATTCACTCCCGTCAAGGACGATGCTTGAGCTTAATTCATACTTCAGCACGATTACTCGTTACAGGTCTCGTCGCCATAGTATAGGATCTCACTTAATTTTGGGTAAAAGAACCGTGTGTTATTTTTCTCATTTTAATTGTTAATTCTTAGTCAGGTTTTAAAACTAAATTATATAGCCAAAATAGAAATAATTCAAAGTTGAACCTAATTAATATTCATAATACGCAGGTAACAGGTGTCTGTTTGGATTTTAACATAAACAATAATTCGTCTATCGTTAATCGTTCGCGGCGCAGTTAATCGGTTCGGAAATAATGTATCCTATCGCTTGACGTCAATGTGCAAACTAATTTGCCTAAAATTAAACTTCTCACACGTAAATGCCTAAACGACGTCGTAAATACATATAATACTGGTTTGAGCTATATACCTGTATTATATAACATACAAGATCTTTGCTGATGTTTTGTTCAATTTTGAGATCGTATATAACTTGTTTCAATTTTCCTGTTTCTCGTATGTATACTAAACAAATTTGCATTTTAACAACTTTTTATATATTACCGGCTGTTTCCGCGATTTGCCCGCTATTTATGAAATCTTGTAAGTTCTTATTTCTTCCTCACTTTATAATATTATCAAAGAGAAATTTTTGATTAAAAAATTCCTGAAAATTTCCTTACTTAATAATTCTTTTGTGATTTGCATACGAATTGTAATTTTTTGATGTCAATAATACATGATAGAACATAACTATATTCCGGAATGCAAGATGACTTACAACAAAGTGTTTGTTTTTCCTAAATAAAATAGCCTTTAGCCAGTGGGCCTATTAAAAAAGAACTGTATCATAACGTATTCAAATCACATAAAGGTTAAATGGATTTTAAAAAGGCCACTAAGACTTTATCAGAAATCGACTGACAAGGCTCTGAATGAAAACCGGCTTAATACAATGTTAATCTTGACAAGTACTACATCGAAACAAGCTGTAATGTTATAATTGTGACAATAAATATTCCATCAAAATTCGTTAAACATTAAAAAGACCAAAACGTTCATTCCATCTCGCCTTGAACCACTTACGTATTGCCGGCCTTTACTTTGTTAACTCTCCACTTCATATTTAGTCTTAAACGTTGTATTATTTACCAATTTTATAAAAGTACTAACATTTCTCAATAACATTAAATATTAGCTCTTTTATTGCATTCACATTTTTTGATAAGTGACATTTATTATTTTCTTTACAAAGCTCTCAGTACACTTTCCTGATACCGATAATTTGGTCAAGGGATTCCGTTTTTATGTAGTAGTATGTAGTGTCAAGGATATTTTTTTAAAGATTCATTTAAAGAATAACCGTTAACGATCAATAAAAATAAATATTTTGGCACAAACATTGCTGATATTACTTAAATATTTATCAGTTGTAGCTCCTAGAGTCAACGTCTTGACTTGCATTACATTTAAAAAGATTTATTTAAATATGATTGTTCAAAAGGTAAACATTGCGAGAAAACTTACTGAACAGAAATAAATCTTAACGTAACTTCACGGCTGTAATCCCCGAAGAGATAGACAGAAGAATGTAGAACACATTTCACCAGTTACGTTTACATCTCACTATGAAATAGGCGGTGAGCCTATTGCCATACATCGGGTACATATCCAGACTCCGAAACATAATTAGAAAATCTAAATTAGAAAATTTTGTAGTTATCGACCCAGGAATCGAACCCGGGATCTCCCGATAGGCAGTCGCACTTGCAACCAACACGACCAACGAGGCAATCAAGAATCAAATCTCCAGAGTTCTCAATTATCTATTTAAACATGGATCAAGTACTAAACCATTTTGCCAGGTTAACTTTTTACTATTCACATTCTTAAAGAGACCCATGTCTAACAGTGGAATGGGAAAAGTATCATTAATGATATTCTATAAACAAATTCTATTATAGGCTTTTGGGGTGCATGAAAGGAGCCTCCTCTAACTATGTCTAATTACTACGAACACATACTGCCCAGCGCATCCTGGACATTGCGCCCAATCTGTTCACCACGATGGCTAATCACTCACAATCAGCCATCGTTTCGACAAAGAAGAAGATAGACAAATTTAACAATATTACGATTACGCAATGTGATATTAAAGCGATACCACTGTACTAAAACTATAAAATTATTTTCTCTGATCCCAGTTCACTAAACTTAAATATTCAACAATGATACTTGGGTTATTGAAAAAAATATTTTTTTATTTTATATTTAATAAATTAACAGCAATAATTGTTATTTCAAATTGAATAATAAATGATAAGAATTTCTGTTCCGAGTTTGCTTTAGTAATTTGTTTGTTATCGTATTTGCGACGCCAGTCGTCGTCATTAAATACGCTTATGCTTACTTACAAAACTGAATCATTGAATCTACAAAATTATTCAATTAACTTCCAATAGTGCCTTCACAAGTTCTCAGCACTTGTATTAGCATCGTTTTACAATCAAACCTTCGCATCGGACATGGAACGTGATGTTATTATGAAATGAAGACGCTTCTCAATTAATTTGTTAACGTAATATCAAATAACAGGCAGGTGTTTCGCAGGGAGGTGACCTAAGGCCAATTCTTTCAAAACGCTATTCAGTCTATAACAACTGTATTTCATTAATGATATGTATTTCATTATGTGTATAATTCATTACATAAAATTCAAACAATTAAAAACGTAACATTTTATGAAAAAGTAGCTTTAATTCGCCTATCACAAGATAATAGTCAGGTAAACACGAACGATAAATTCAATTGGGAGATTATGAAATTTATAAACAGTTTGTAGAACACAGGACTGTTCTGCATTCCTCTGCCTACCTCTTAGGGGATTACAGGTGTGAAGTTACGACATATAAACAGTTTGTAAGGATATTGATACTTTTTACATAATATTTGCTATTGAAATTATGTATAATGCAACCGGTTATAGTAAATCTATGCATATAGAACTTACCTCTTGCCCAGCCGGTGAGAACGTTGCCGAGGTAGGCCACCTTGTAGATAGGATCAGGTTCGCTAATCCGCACACTGTTTGTGCGACGAAGGAGTCGTCCTAATCCTCTGGACAGCCTCCCAATTGCCCGCGCTGTGAAATCCTTGCCTGATGCTCCATCTCCTAAGCTTACATCCGCTGGCAAAATTGACTTTCCGTGCTCGTTCTGTTTATGCGCAATCAATTTTGGAATTGTCAAGGGAGTCGACTTCTTTTTCTCTGGTGTCAGCGTCTTCGCCTGATTCACGCTATAAACATTGCAGTTTTTCTTAAAGCTCTGGCTCGTATCTTTGGTATCGTCTACACTGTTGTCAGTCTTATCTGATTTTTCCGTATCTATCGATTTTCCATTGAGATTTTCACTAAGAGAATTGTTATTAAGATTTTCGTTCTGACTGTCGTTGAACCGGCGTTCGAGACTTGACCGTCTTTTTGCCAAGGACGGATTTCTCAAAAGTATACTCGTTTCGCTTGAACTTCTGTTCTTTAGGATGTGTATCTTCTTCACACGCGATACTGTGTTGTCGACTTCGTCAGCATTAACCGTTCTCTCAGTTTTTCCCTCTTCATCTAAGAAACGTACTCTTAGCCCATTAGACTTAGAATCATTTGCAATTTTTTCAATATCTGGCGTTCGTTCCGATTGGCTTTTTGCTCCTGAATCTAAGCAGTGGCGCTCGTTTTCACTCAATGTGCCGCGAGCCATTTTTCTATTGAATAAGCTTCAGTTTTTACGAGCAACGCTATTACATTCTGAATAACACAACTCTGTTGCACACTATCTCCGTTCACGGGAGTTTCTATCTGAGCGTTGGCGAGCTACATTTAAACCAGTCACTTAGCTAACTTACAAAATACACACAGTAGTACACAAGTCGTCCATTAAAGAACGACACCGGTTTGGAATGTAGCCTTCTCCACACTCAATGCACTTGTCGGTTTGTTAGAGAAAACGTTCACAGAAACTGCTTAAATTTTAATTCCAATCAATTCACTAGATTACAATTATTGCGAAGAATGGTAAGTGATTGTGGTTTTAACACCAAGTCACTGTTTCGAAATATCCGCGTCGAGGCGTGGCGCAAAGCGTGCGTACCGCGCAGCGTCGTGCGGAGGAATGGCGGTGGGCGGCGCGGACGCCGGGCTTGGTTCCGACTTTGATTCTAATGATCCAAGAAATATATTTGTGGCGATAATTCACTCAGTCATCAGCGCTGACCTGCGACAAAAACAAAACAAGAATTAGTAAGTAAAGATTTACATTATAATGTTTCATGTTTTACTTTGCAATTTATTGCTTCTAGCTAAAGGCGTATTTATATATATAATATTGCTAGATAATAATCATAATGTTTCTATGTACATTTTATTATCTTTTTTGTATAATTATTTCTGCTTAAATAAGTCAGTTTCACAGTTTGAACCACAAATTCCAAATAATACGATAAATAATACAATAATAAAATCACTATATTAATGTATAGAGGTACATACGTTATTCGGCTCTATTCATTTGGTTTCTCGTTAATTAAATTACGTTTTTATGTAGTTTATATTTATTGTATACATGTATCTACGTATATATGTGATAAGTATGATTAATTTTGAGATCTTTAAGAAAATATTAATCTTTTCTAATTAATATTTTTATATCCTCATTATTAGGCAAATAATTACAATTGGGAAAATTCTTATGTATAGAACTGAACAATACAATATAAAATCTTAATAGGTATTTTTAATTATATTTGTCACACACATGATGATGAAGATGCACGATTTTTTTTACAAACTTGTAATTTTGAATACATTAAAAAAAACTGAAATTTAAATTAATATAATACTGCCTAATAAATACACTTATATCCTTGGATGAGAATATTCTGATTTTTTAAATATTTTATACTTACTATTAGGTACTACTCGCTGGTCGTGTTGTTTGCAACCGCGACACCCGCACGTGAGGATCTGGGTTCAAATCTCAGGTCGAGCACTACTGAATATTACTAATGTAAATTTTCTAGTTATGCCTCGAAGTCGGGAAATATTCCCTGTGTAGGCACCACTATACCATGATGGGACGTAAATGTAATTGATGAAACATGGGAGTATACGTACTACGTTCCTGTGCCTACCTCCCTGAGCATTACAAGCGTACTGTTATGTTCTGTTACTTTATACGTTTTTTTCTCTTTTTAATAAATTACACCATCCACATATTATCACACATGTTATTATTATCATCCCTGTTTTGGGTAACAGAAAGTTTATCGCCATCGGAGTCCCGAATTTGAACCAGCATGCAAGCACGTGTTGGTTAGCATACTTAATTTTATTCCCCTCATACAATGCTGTTACACAAAACTAAGTTGAAAAGATGACATTTTTCTTTATCATTATAAGTAGTGACACCCTTAAGTTAATAACGATGCTATTAAACTATGAGCAATTTCAAATATTTTTTTGCTTCAGTAAAAATATTTATATAGGTATGTACCTACATTTGTTGTAATTATACAAGTGACGTAATTCACTCATTTCTTGATGCTGTATGGCCTGTATGGTCATTCGAACCTTTTTTCGTTTGTTTAAGAGAGTTGTTGGCGCAATTTACATTTTTTTTATCTTCACGCCTGTAATCCCCGAAGAGGTAGGCAGAGGAATGCAGAACACTCCCACGTCTCACCGCAT
>DWEJ01002994.1:0-10859 GCA_018245835.1 Mysoria sejanus stolli | reverse complement strand
GATAGATGGCAATAGGCTCACCACCTATTCCATAGTGGGACGTAAAAACGTGAGACGTGGGAGTGTTCTGCATTCCATTGCCTACCTCTTCGGGGATTATAGGAGTGAAGATATAAAAAAATAAAAAAATAAAAATATTCTAGATGAATCTAAAAAATTAAAATTTCATTCTGGTAGTGGCTCGGAGTCTGGACAAATGCCCGATAGATGGCAATAGGCTCACCACCTATTCCATAGTGGGACGTAAAAAAAAACGGGAGACTTGGGAGTGTTCTGCATTCCTCTGCCTACCTCTTCGGGGATTACAGGCGTGAAGATAAGAAAAAAAAAAGTATAAATATATGCCGCCGGAGATACCGAAAAATATATACTTCCAGGATTCACTAGTTATAATATACGTCTCACCATAGAATAGACTTTAGGAACTAAACCCAGACTCATCGGTGGCTGTTGTAAAAATAAACGGTGTATATAATAACTGGTTGCTAATTATCCCTAATGTGACAAAATGATAATATTCTCGTGTTTGACACAACAGTAAGCGAGATTACTGGACATAGAGGATAACAGTCGGCGTGTGACCAACTACGAGTCATATGCTTTACAATTTTAATGAATATCGCGACCAACCAGCGGTGTGATGACATTATAAAAACAATTTTACCTCATCACTAGTGTGCGTTTGTTTTTATATTTTCTTTCCCCATTTGTTTGAAATTTCAGAAGCAGTGGTAGCTTTTCGTGCGATTAAACAAAATGCTATTTGAAAATTAGTATTTTCAAATGCATTTTAATTACTAGGTTCATTTTTACTGTTATATACAAGTGACTGTACTGAGATGTACTCATAAAAACAATTTTATACGCTTTCTTCCGGCAACGTACAAGGGTTAAATATAAATAACAACAACAATAACACAAGACAATGTAGTTATGGAATCACCTAAACCCTCTGCCTTAGATTGAATATTAATAGGTATAATATAAGTATAACATATGATGTTGTCTCTCCGGGCTGCGTCCCGAGATAATGTAACAGCTCAGCGGAATGTGCCCACCGTCAGAGCTTGCCCTGTCTCTACATGAATAGTAATAAAGTAGCCCCCAAATCGTCTCTACGTGTTTTCTTTATATTATAATTCCTCGGTCAAATCCCGAAAATAAGTATATGTATAATAAGTAGTATTATTACATTCTACGGTTTCATACGCTCGAAATCAAAAGTATGTATAATTACCTTATAATTGTTATTATTTATAATAATAATAATATGTGCGGAATGTGTACTTATATGTTTGTGTGTCAAGAGGACATCCCACAACGAAATTGTATCAAAAGTCAATTGACGACACAACACGTTTATTAATTTTATTATTATTACAAAGGTTACATGCGCGCGAGGCGTACTGGAGACGACTGCCTGCGAGGGGTATGCGCAAAGTCAGGGGCGTCTCGTGTTACATTATATGATGACGCTACAAACACAAGAAAAAGTATTATTCCTCCTATTCAATAACTTAATTAAACGAGAGGTCACAGATGTTTAAGATTGATATTGGAAAGTGCTCCTAAATATCTGGAGTTAACCGTATATACGTTAGCAAAAAATATCACTGATTAAAATGATGAACGAAGATTTCAAAAGGAAATTCGCGTCGGGGTTGAGGGTGGTAAATATTTTAAAAGCAATGATTGTTTATAGTTTTCAATACTTGTAATATTTTAGCCGTAAATGTTTTATGAGAACGCTTACGAAGTTCAGTAACCCGTTGTCCCGGAGTGTCGCCACCCACGTTCAGGGAACCTTGAAATGACGACGTCATTATCATAAAAAATCCGCAGCTACCACATCCAATATGCTTACCATATTTGTGAAATGTCCTCCATATGTATGAATTCCCGATATCCAGATATAACAAACAGCGATCTGGAATTCTATCGGAATCAATTCGTCGCCAGACAGCCCACGTCTAAAAATAAAACACTATTGGTTTTTTGTCACAACAAAACTGAAAGCTCGTGTCATACATATACTTTTAATTATTATATTTTACATGTCGATATTTTATATATATTGCATGTACGTGGTGTGTTACGTAAATAGAGGGAAGATGGTGATGTGATTGTGATTGTGTTGAAACAATTAAATGTCTATGTTTATCACCTGCTGAGTCATTAAAATGCATGGTTTGGTTTTACCTGTATTGGTTACTCGATGATCAGTGAACAAAATAATTTGATTTTTCAGGCAGTGAAATTGTCGAATATATTTGTTGCACCTGGCATATATGTAAGCGTTTTTGGTATAAATGTACGATAAGTAATCTTACCTCATGTAAGTCAACGGAGCTGTCAGATATTACAATGAAAAATTTTATCTAGCTATTAACATAAGACTTTATAAAACGATCTACTAATATATAAACATCGATAACAAGTAATTCAAGGTTGGTTTAAATGTTAAATGACGTTACATCTAAGTCTCTCGTCGTTGTCCGAACAACGAAGACGAAAACACGCAAAAAAATATCGAAATGAGAAATTTTATTTTGTAATATTTCTCCGTTAGCCATAACCCGCAATAGCTTCCACTAAACACATAATCCGGGGTCACTCGCCCTATCACATATCGGACACTCGGAACGCGCCAATCAAAAGTTATGGCCAGTTTTGTACTTAATGGAAAAATATGTCTCTTGCTAGCTGTATTACAATGTCGTAACCGGCCACATACAGTTTCGAAAACGTCACGATTACGTTTTGAATAATAATAATATAATATTATAAAAAATCATTCAAGTGTTTTAAAATCCTGTACTGAAAAACAACTGCGAGTTTTGCACTTACTTGAGTTAAACTTTGGTTCGTTTATGCTGGTAGATATTCATATTGTTCATAAAAACAGTTATTTAAAGGTGAAACTTTATCACCTAATGTATCTGTTACTGCAATTGCATTATCAAAGTCTGCGTTTTTGTGATATGCTACAAATCAGCATGTTATTTGAAGTGTTACTTTATTTGTTAACAGCCTCGTTGTTCGTATTGATGGCAAGTGCGACAGCCGATCGGTAAGAACAAGGTTCCAATCCCGGGTCGGGCACTAATGGATTTTTTAAATTTAGATTTTTTTAGTTGTGGCTTGGAGTCTGGATACGTGCCCAATGTATGGCAATAGACTCGCCATCTATTCCATAGAAGGACGTCAACGTAACTCGTGAAACGTGGGAGTAATCAACTCTCTTCGGAGATTACAGGCGTAATGATATGTTTTTTTTTAATCTGTTTTTGCCGATGTTGCTTTTAACGTTAATGTAGACAAAAAGCTACGTTCGAATTTTGTTTCGTGTCAATTAGAATTATTGCCCGTCTTGACCTTCCTCCCATTGTTGAATACAATCCACGTTATCCGCAAACGCTGAATATGTTATTGTATAAAAAAGTGTATTTTTCGGCCGTCAAACGTGAACGGAGCCCTATCAGCGGCGACACGCGCGCCGTTGGCTTTTATAACGCTCAGATTAATTTTACTGCAAAGGAAATACCTTTAAGCAGTTATACTGACGTTTTCAAGAGAAAATAAAATAAACTTTAAAGCATTGTAATTAAATGTATATTAAAACACCCGCCACTCCACAGTTAACGTGGTATTGTCGTGAAAGACAATAATTTTGACGTTTCAACTGACAATTACTCCACGATGTTATCGGCTTCTGATTTACAACATTCTGTAATTACAGTCGCAGTAATAGCTTATAGTAAACCGTTCGGCAATACTCCGAAGTTAATAACAGTTGGGAGACATTTGAGCGAATTGGAATTCGAATGCGGATTATGTGTGAACAATATTGTCGACGTCCGTACCTACATTAGGCTTTGTAATATATCTGACTGAACATACTAATCTCGTAATATTAATATTTATTTGGTATTTTCCCTTGTTTTATGTTGATTGACGGCCGTCTCGAAAACTCTTGAAAACCGAGAGTTATGACAGTTTAACGGTTTTATATTTAAGAAGAACAGCTGTAACTTACACCGTAGTTTAAGGGATGCTTGTTAAAAATATAAGCGGCTGTATCAGGTAACATAAGGGAGCGGTGATGTACACATAACGCAATGTAAAATGAACAATTGGACAATTTCGAATATTATTTAAAAAATATATTTATAGCAAACGACCGTAATTATCATCTTGGGACATCTCGCATACAGCCACAGTAACCAGAGGGCCTGCGCCGCGGTAACCAGACGGCTGATAAACAGACTATAGTATTTCTATATACATTTTCAAATATACACTCGTGCTCTTTACATGAATGTTCGTCCTTGGTGGGAGTCAAAGTCACGACTCTCGGGTCAGTCAGGGTCGCCAGCCGGTGAACCAACGAACCAGTTTAGAACACTTATTTTACAACTGGGTAACACACGAGTGTGCATTATGACTGTTTGTAAATATTTGACGTAAAATTTATTAAAGTTTTGATATGATTTGGCATTCAGAATGCTTTCAACGTGTTCATTTACGATGAATAAATCATTTTATAAGTGGTCCTTTTTTAATATGAATAATCGGTGAATAAATATTTAATTAGTTGTGGGGTCAAAGACGATCATACAATAATAAGTTATATGACTATGAAATCATAAAAGCTAAACGCTTAGATCTCCGTAGTGTTAGCTAAACTTGAATACTGGAATTTCAGAAATGAAGCAGCATAAGAAAGATTAAAGATATATCGCGTGCTCTTCTTAAGACTTTGATTAATTTTACTTTCTGTATTGTTATGAACTTTGCGAGCGAAGCGCTTCGCTTTAGTTTGCTTCGAAAATTCTCTTACGGATTTCGTATACTGCAACTTGTAACATTGTTTTATTATTTTGTGGAATTTTAATCCTTGATATGATAAGTTTCTTAAGATATGAACTTTCTTTGTGACTTCATTAAAAACCCTTTCAACTTTTTTCTTTTGGATATTTTTTTTAAAAGTTTTTATTTATTTTTAGTTGTGTTTAATTAATTAAATCTTCCAATTTACGTCACCGTATATTTAGTGTTTTAATACGTACAATGAATAGCGACTAATTTTTTTAGAATTATAATCTTTTCTTCTTAAGAAAACCCACAAATTCCTTTTGTCGTACAAACACGAGCAGCGAACATACTATAAAGAAGAGTTAGGTTAAATAACCATATTATTGTACCTTGATTCTATGTACCTTAACGGTTCGGGTAACAGTACAGACACGAGCGGACCGACGGCGACGTGGCTGTAAGAATCAGAAGCAACGGACGCTGTAATTGCTCATGCCGCGTCAAGTCGGACAGAGCGTGCTCGGTGTCCGCTTAGCCGTCGGCCAGGCAGTATTTATTGCGCCACATGTTCATGATATTTAATTCTCAGGATGTATTAGATGTAGCATTATTTGTAATCTAACTGTCATAAGTGCCGTTGTGAGGTATAGCTCCTGCGTTTGGTCCCTGGGTCGGCTAAAGTGTTATTGGGATTTTGTAACTCAAAATTTCTTTGTTCGGGCATTTACTGTCCGGTCATTTGCATACAACTTTAAACAGAATTATAATAATAAGACTTGTGGTAAAGCAAACACAGTCGTTATGTGTGATGATTATGATATATATGATTTAAACGTTCTATAGGTGTACGGTAATTTGTTGACTAGATACTTAATAAAAGAAACAATTTGGGTTTTTAATTGACCTCATTTATATTGTCATAATAATTCACTGATGTGATTTCATATCATTAATTACATTAACCCTTCGATAGTCCTTAGTCGATAGTCATTAGATATTGTCCTTTTCGATAGTCTGATATTGATTAAAGTAAATGGATAGAAATTAATTTACAATTAAGGGACATTTATTACGTGCTGATAAAAAGCAAATAAGGAAGAAAACCTAAAAAAGTTACTAAAGGGTAAAATTGGACAAATCACTTATTGTATTGTAGCCAAAATGGATACGATAATTTTAATAATACTACATAAAAGAGTACTTTAGTATAAATTAGTATTTGTGTTACACACAATCTGATTTATACATAATTATATATATGTATGTATATAATCTAGTAGCATATGTATGTATTAAATGTAATTTAATTTAACGTAAAGGCGTCTTGTACAGTAATCATATTTGCGCGTGTTTCTACAATGTAACGATTTAATTAGGCGCTGGTGCTCGCCCGCTCCTGCGACGATGCATTTCCGTCGTCTCCCGCTTAATTGGCTGACAAGAACAGCCACATGCGTATGACACGTTGTTCCTGTTTATTTGTAACTTGTTCTTCAGCCCTTAAATCGGTAATTACATTGAGATGATCGATTGTGTTCGAATAAAGAGTTGAAAAAAGGGTAATTAAATGTACTTCTACAAAGACTTTTGATTGTTAGATTAGAAATATTTCTCCTGCGAAATTAATTCATACGATAGGCTAATATGAAAAATTATGTTACTAAAAAATATGGCTGATATATTAAAATTCAATATAGAATTTCATTGTATAGATCGTATGTTTTATTGGCCTTAAACGTGATCATAGTGAGGTTATACATTTTTATACACATATGTAAACAATATCATTACAATGCATTTATTAATGAGTTATGTTGTGTATTGCGAAACATATAATGGTTCCTTCTCTTAATATACTTGCGATACAAAGAAGAGGCCACTGAGCCCCAATAACTCTCATGTTGTTAGTTTCTGATTGAAGAACATTTACTTAACTATAAGTTCATTTGCATCAATTAATATAACATTATACTTGTATACTTTAAAACACAACCCTCAGGCCCTTTACCCCTTTGTCACAGTTCCTGGTTTTCTTTCATAATGAGTTAGTTTAAGACCAGTTTGCCACGCTGAGTAGTTGCAAGTTAACAAACTTTAGAAACATTATAGATCATTATGGAGCAATTTAGTAGAGTTTAGAGTTCTCCTTATAATATTTTCTTCAGCATTATAGCGAGCGGGTATTTAATTCAAGAATACAATGGTTCATATTGTTAATAATGTCAATTTGTATTCATATTACTCAGTTCTCGGTTTCAACAGAAATATGAACACGCAACAGTTAAACTAGCTTGAGTTTATAATTAAAGATTTGTAAGATAAAGTTCATTGGAACTTACTGTACAAATTCCAGGAATATTACATTGAATTAAAAGGGTGTAATTTTTGTGACCATATTTGACTCGAACACGAATAAAGAAAACCTCAAAACGTTTTTAAATAATAAACCACTCGTCTATCGTACGTAATAGAAATCGTACGTAATAGAATACGTAAATAGAATTCGCTAATAGAAGTTAGTGGCGCTTTTCATTTTTAATTCGTACTGATATAACACGTTCTAAAATGTTTTTCTTAAAACATTGACGATTCCATTGAAATCACCGATTTCGATAGATAATTATCACTGGTTATTAAGGAGCTGTCAGCCTGATGGTAAGTGATATAAGTTATATTTAAGTTTTACGAAGATCAAACATTTCAGTAAACATTGAAACTCTATTCCCATTGTGCTTACGACAGCAGACAATCAGTCACGGGACGTTTGTTCGGGTCCCTCGTGATCCCTTGTTATTACAATACGCAAAGCAGGCCTCGGGAGAATCGCTAGGAACTCTTACATGCGTTGCATGTACGTAAGTCTATAGAAAGATACACTTATTGAGTACTTTTTTCCATGAATATAGAGAATTTGGTGTGGTTGCGATCTTACCTGGTGGCAACTGTGGTGATGCTTATAACGTAGCGTAAAACCTGATCACTCTTGGATTGAGTAATTTGATGTTATATGTTTTTTATATACATTCATGTGTACATAATGTTTATTTTCTTGTATTAAGATAGTAATCTGTTGAAATATTTTTATCATATTTTTAATTTACAGTGAATGCACAAATATAAGCCGGATTTAAAAGGAGATTTTTCCATTGAAAGGTACGAAGTTGTTAACGACAAAATATCGTATTTCAAATCTTCTACCTTATTCTAGAAAGACCATTGTAAGAGCTGCACAAAGCGACTTGCATCTTGCAAGCTTTTATAATATCAGGTTTCCTTCGTCCATTGTGTCCGAGACGCATTTGTACCGCACACGTAGAGGTCTACGAGTCTACGCGCTACGCCGCCGAATCGTTTATTGCTACAGACTTTGAACGTTTGCAATGTTTATCTTATTGCTGTAGGAATTATTTATAATAATATGTATAAACAAGTATGTTCCGAGCGTGTTCTGCTACAGGGACTATGGATCTTGTACTGAGAGCTTCTTAGTACACACACTGCAAATCAACAAACCTGCAACGTAATTGTAATTGACTTAGTTGTAAAAAAAACTGAGAAGGAATTATGTACATATATATTCATAACTATATTTTGCTTTTAAAAAGGAAGGTTGGTATCTACTACTCAATTCAGTGCAACTGAGTGTGGATAGATGTAATAATGTTGCGTTATTTAAATCATTTGTAAATTAAACTGACAATTTTTTTCCTATTTATTTAAATCATAAGTAGAATTATCAAGCCTTTTTGCTAAGGTGGTCTTTTGCTAAAGAAACCTTGCCCTGTACTTTAAAATGCAATGTTTGTATGAAAGGTCATTACCTTATTAACAATTGCGAAGTTGAAAATTTGAAGGCGCTATATTAATTTTGAAGGCCATATTGAGTGAGAGTAAGCAGCAGTACCTGGCATAGATATAGAAATACCGAGATTAATTGAAATTGTAACGTTATTTCACTAAATTATCCTTATCCATTTACAATTGAGCAAGTGTAATAGTATTCATTACTGGTAAATGAGTTAGCTCAATAGATCGTGTCGTATTACGATAGAGAAGTTTCCCGGAAGATTTGACGTTAATTTGTCGCATATTCCCTACTAAACGGAAATGAAATACTGTGACAAAGCTTTGTGTTACTAAATTACTTACGTTAATGCTTTTAAGGCAAATTATTTCACGAAAAAAGACAAAAGCACATTAGAAGGGACAAGGATTTTAATTATACATTATGAACTGCTAGAGAAGAAAGTTAATTTCGGTTTTGGGTCGGTAATTCATCATTTCGCGTCTGCGTTTAGAGATTGGGCGGCACTCGAAACCGGTAACTAATAATCTAAATGCGGCCAACGTTTAATTTAATGACAGTATTTTTTAATTGGTTAATATTAGTTTTATTTTGAATATAATGGAAAGCGTGATCATTGGATGTTTTGTGTGAAAAGAGCAACAAAAACGCAAACAGCAGTAAATACCGCTGTTGCCACTGATGGGTGTATACAACTACCGTCAGCGAGTATTGCAGGCATAGGACTGTTCGTGTCAGCTCGTAACATCACGCCTGTAATCCCCGAAGAGATAGGCAGAAGAGTCTAGTACATTCAAACGTTTAAACAGTTACATTTACATTAATTTTGTGGTAGCCTATTACCATACACCGGACACACGTCCAGACTTCAAGCAATTACTAGAAAATTCAACTACAAAAGAAGCTAAACTAGTTTTCAGCCTATTAGATTATATGTAATATCAATACGGCAAAAATTTGAGTGTTTAGAATGTAAGTTCGGTTAGTACATACTCGTATAAGTATGTACAGTACAGTAGATACAATGTGACATTAGTGTACGTAGATTTCAAATATAACCAAACAGATTTTGATAGTCCTGAGTATTAAGATGATAGCTTGTACTATAAGTATAATAGTTAAAGTCAAAATCATTTATTTACGTAGGATTTACAATGACATATAAACGTCACTATAAGTGAGTTTACGTTAGTTCATACCGCACCCACAACTGAGAAGAACTAACAAGAAACTCATTGGGTGTGTAGTTCTTTGATGATTGCTAAGCAACTATAATTTTAAGCCTTAATGGAAACGAATATACCATGTAATCGATACGTATAATAACATTGCTAAAGGCCACTTACGAGGTCCATAATCCAGAAAACCTGTCACTTATATACCAACACAAACAAAAGCATAAATTTTTATTGCCAACAACTTTTTATTTTCCGCTAGTAAATCCTCTTATTACGGGCATCAAATATTGGTTTAATCTGTTCCGTAATTTGGTCCGTTCATGTTAATCTTGTTATAATAATCTTATTGGTTTTTCAATGGACTGGTTCAAAGGATGGTTAAACTGCCTTTTCGGTCGCTCTACGCAATTATGCGGACCGTTGGCCTTTCCACTGTATGCAGGCTTCGCTCGGAAAATAAATGCTTTATAATAGAGCTATTTTTATAATCGCTATTAATTTTAGCCAATAAAATGTTAACTTTAAAATTTTAGCTTGATCAATTGTTGTAATTTTTACTAGACTTTGAATGACGAATGAAAAATTATTAGTTTCATTACTCTCAAAATTAAATCGACATTGTTTGTTTCAAGTTAAACACAATATTTGCCTTCCAACTAGCTCAGTACCGTGCGAAAATAAACCATTCCCGTTCAGAATATAATCCTGCCACATGTTGAGATTTCTCAAACAAATTGGGGTCAGTCGTTAAAGAGAGTTATTTTGGAAACCTTTTTCATTATATTACGTTTCCTTAACTAATAAGTTCTCAAAAGAATTCCCTGTAATTGTGAACGCCGTCGGCGGCTCGTGCGGAATCCAATTAAGCTGAAACTGTTCGACTTTATTTTTCAATATCTAGCCCGAATGGGAGGGTGTTGGACTTATTACGAATATCTACTAATATTATTTCAGATTGTTTTATTAAGACAAAGAAAAGATTAAATTATAAACGTAACTTCACGCCTGTAATCCCCGAGAGGGTAGGCAGAGGAATGCAGAACATTCCCACGATTCACCGG
>DWEJ01002993.1:0-10859 GCA_018245835.1 Mysoria sejanus stolli | reverse complement strand
AACGTGCTAAAGATATATATATATATATAGTTTAAGTACATACATACATATCTTCACGCCGGGTCCCTCACGTTTAAGTATATAAGCTTTTATATAACGATAATTATAATTTAGTATTGCGGGTAGTAGTGCATGAGTATAATAATGTGCGGATATTTTTGTTAGAATGCGAGTAATACTGGTGCAAACAAATCACAGAACACGCATGCAAGACAACTACAACGAACTATGGAGGCGGCAAGTAGCAAGTTTTCCAGGTTTAACTATACATTTGCATACAAAAATTTGAGCTAATCTTGAGTATATTTTATATCATCAATGTTGGTCATATACTGGTATGATGATTGCCGTTCAACTTCTGCCTGGGAGGTCACAGTGAGTAGTTTTTTGGAGCGCTTACTATTTTAGGTACTCCTTTGACATATTTAATGGTTAGATTTTCTTCACCAATTGCGACTCGCCGATTAAGCTCATTTTTACATAAGTCTCTTGAAAAAGGATTGTTGGTATGGCGTTTGGTCAGGAAATATTTTTATATTAGTGCTACCTAGTGTTTTCTTGTTTAGAAAAATCAGTTTAGCTGAATTTTCGGATTCAAAGCTTTAATGGAACGACTTACTCCCGGTCTATACTTTCCTATACGAAAGACCGTTAAGGGATCTGGACAATTTTCTAACATTTGTTTAGTCATTTTGTAAACTTCTTTTCTGTCAAAATCTCTGCGTTTCTTGTTGTAGCTTCTTCTACTCCCATAATTATAACATTTTTTTTTCGCCCGTTTTGATCATTCATTTCCGTCATTATTTCCTCTACTTTATTTTTTGTTGTTGATCTTTTTAGTTTTTGCATATCAATCTCTAATTAACAGACTGTACTAGATTTTGGATTTCAGCTTTAATTTCCGTTTGATCAGATATTAAATTATTTATCTTCTTTTCTGTAAGCCCCATACCAATTTTAATGTCGAGCATCTCTTCTTTGATAATTGCCATGTCACTTCTAATAGTGGCAGTATTTTCCTTTTGCGCGTTTATGGACGTCGTCAACATTTCCATCATTGTTGTCATCTGCTTCTGTATGTCCTTTAACTGTAATTGAACATCAGTATCGTCTGAACGTTTACGCTTGTGAAGAGTTATACTAGAGGTGTCAGTGGGCAATGGATCCATGGCACTGGTAAAACTCAAATTCGGCCGAGATCCACTGCGTTCAATCTTTATGCCGCATCCAGTGGGCGAACGCAGTAAGCTCATTATGCTCGGTGACCTACTCGCCGTGACGTAGCCTGCGCGTGCGCTGCGGTGAGAGGACGATCGAAGAAATCGGAGCCTGTCTTCTTCACTCCCGGTGGAGAGGGGGCGTCTGACACTTTATGGATATTGGTAAAACAGTAGTAAGAGACGAAACACTGCGCACTGTAATGACTGTCTCATGCAACTGTTAACTTAACTGGAATTCCGTTGTGTTTATTAATAGAAGAGGTAAAATATTTAACAACACGTCTATACTGCACGCACTTTCAATTCTTGAAAGGTTCACAAGGGTTGTAACCTCAATTCATCAATTGTAATTTTCTCCTGTTTTACGTCCTATTTTTTTATACGATGTAGGCTAGGATTTGGGCGAAGAAATACCTACTTATTAAAAAGAAATAACATTATAAGCATTGTAACATTGTAGCAAAATCTATTCATGTCTATAAAGATATTGCGTTCCTCGCCACCAATTCGAGAGACGAGGAGTTTTGATTCGTAGCCTGTCTACCAGCCCTGTCGCGCTTGTAATAACAATGTAAAGGGAATCGAAGGGTAAACAGCCGTAAAGCCGGCGAACTCAATGTTTGACTTCACCTAATGATTGTTGAGGGCGTCGCCATAATAAAGTAATAGTTTATAGCCCGTGTGTTTAACCGTCCGTGCGTCATAGGCGCGCCCCGTTCGCTAGTTTAAATATTTATACTCGATACATTATTGGTAGCAAATTTTAAAAGTTTGAAGCATTTACATTATTAATGATAGCATTACTTATACGAATCATCACGCGAAGCACCTTCCCGGATAGGCAGAGAGCGCAGAGTCCAAAACATCTGTATCTTTAAGATTTTCTTTATACTTTATACATTTATACTTTATATATTTATTATTAAATTACAAACTTGACATTAACGTATGTGCGATACCTGACTGTATTGTAGACGTGAAAGTATAGTATAATTTTGAGTTCCTTTGTGCAGGACTAATGTACGAGTGCTATTACTATAAACGTACCTACTTTTATACTTTTAACTATTTTAGATCAAGTTGCTTTAAATTAGTGCAATTAAAATATTATTGTTTTACAATATTTTTCACTACGATTTTTTTAGGCGATTAAAAACTAAATTAGTCGTATTTAGGCATTATGTTATAATAATGTCTACGTGTACTTTTTAAATACGCATATCAGCTAACTTCCTGTCTTCTTGCATGACACTACCTCTCCTTTACTCATTTAGTATAAAATAGAGACGTCTATACCTGTCGTCTGGCGACAGGAAGTAGGGACGACAAGGCGATATTAAAAAAGAGGATTTGACGGAAATCGAACGGCTCCTGTCGACTCGACAGCCTCGCTAACTGCTGTGAATCTATACTAATAGCACAGTAATGAAGAAAATGTACGAATACAAAGATCGAAAGGCGGGGCCAGCATATTCGAGATGCAATTTGTAATGTACTAATGTACACAAGTAGTTTAAAGAAGTGAAATTTTAATTTGTAAAAATAGGAAGACTGCCTCGTTTGTCGTAATGGTTGCAAGTGCGACTGCCGATCAGGAGGTCCCGGGTTAGATTCCCGGGTTGAACGCTACAAATTTTTCTAATTCCAAAAAAAATTCTGCTAGTAAATCTAAAATAGAATTCTGGTAGTGATTCGGAGTCTGGATATGTGTCCGATGCATGGCAATAGGCTCACTACCTATTACGTAGTGATCCGTAAACGTAACTGGTGAAACGTGGGAGTGTTCTACATTCCCCTGCCTACCTCTTCGGGAATTACATTTGTGAAGTTATGTTTTTAGGAAGTATTATTCTAATTGATTTACCAAATATGCATGAGTGTACTTACGCAGAGGTGTTTACTTTTACACTTGCTGCGGACCGTAGGCTTTGGTAGATTGAGATCGAAGAATTTGTCACCTTGAAAGAAAAAAAAACATGTACGTAAATATTGTATACTATGAAGTAATTACTGAACTAATAAATGATTAATCGCTTGCAGTTAGAAGTTTAATTAGGTGAACAATTGGTGTTACATCGACATGTGTGTATAAATAGGTATTAATTCGGGAATAAACTGTTGATGTAACGGATGATGTTGATGTTGATATGATCGTAATACCTAAATTATTCAAACACTGAAATTCAGTTGTTTTCTAAATCAACTCACTTATACCCACCAGTGGGTTTCGAACGCGCACCACCAACATGCTTACCCACATCCAGGCGTCCGTCGGGGGCATGCGGCTCGCCCGCAAATCTACTCATGTTTTGATATAGCCCAAGGCGTCCTGATAGCTACCCGCTTACAAAGCGTAAAATACTAAATTCGTGTACACACGAACGATTGGCGGCGTACGATTCATTCTAACGCTCGTCGCCCTCTCATTGGTGGAAGATACATGATATAATTTAAATATTGTCAGCCCGACGGAGATTCTCGCCTTATTGCAATTTATTTTGCGGGGAAACATTATTCAATTTTCTCTCCTCGTGATGCTTTAATAAATATATATATCGAGGGCCGTAATCACATCGCCTAACACGCTCGAATTCAATTCCGGCGGCAATATGATGAGGTGACGCCAATATTACTTTCTTGGTTGATGTTAAAAATTTCGTGAGTATTGCGAATTTCCTAAGTAAATAGAAAAACTAAATGCGTCTCTGATAACTATCGTATCGAATGATGATGAGTATCGAATCATCTGTCTGACTCCAATTTTATGATTGATTTGTAGAAATTTTCATGCATACTCAGAGAAAACAAGACATTACCAAACTAAAATAGTCAAAAGCGAACACAAGCAAGTAATAAATTCATCATTTATAATTAGTAGCGTATATTATATCATAACGCGTGTAATCCCCGACGACATAGAGCAGAAGAGTATATTAGATACTCTCTCGCGTTTCACCACTCACGTTTAATTTGGAATTGAACCCAGGTTGGAATGGAAGTTTGGAATGGAACCCTTTAGATCAGCAGTCGCAGCAGTCAATATTATTAATAGCCCGTTTATATGCCTAATCTTAGTATTATTTATAGTTTAGTTTTAGGTACACGTATAGTTTTAACACGGTTTCTACCATCGACCAGTACATGAGATTGTTTCCGCATGAGATACAAAACAATTGCTTAATAAAGGCGATAGCGCTTTACGAAGCTCCTTCTAGAGTACTGAAAGCGCATCACACCTTATTTTTGTATAAGTATTCAATTGTACTGAATTCAGTTAAGAATAATTATTAACAGTAAACCTATTCGCTTAAGATACTGGATAAAGGCAGTGGGTCTTTACGGATACTGTGGAGTATCGCAATCGAGCTGAAGCGAGAGGAACTTCAGGTGTTGGTACAAGCAACCGCTTGCATCCTCCTTATCGGTAACTGGACATTTGAATATATGTACATTTAAACAGCTTTCCAATATGAACACTAAGGCTCATTAAGATTGCCAATCTGCACTTTGGCAAGGCTGGAAGACTATGGCCTTAACGTTCTCATTCAAGAGGAAGCTGGTAATAAACTTACCTTTTCTAGGTAATGACTACATACCATCAATAATAAATGAGTTATCTACATAGTTAGAACTTCAATAGTGGGCGGTAATTATATAATAAGACCTAAGTCTGCCATGCTTCCGAGCGGATATTAAAGTATCTCAGATGCCGGAGAACCTCCATTCATAAGAGTTCGGTAACAAGTTTACTGCCATAGCTACGTTAATCTATTTACATCCCATTAGTGAGCTCGTGCCGTGCCTCGTGCCCTGCCGACAGAAGCTTGGATAATTCTCAAGTACCTAGCTATGAATTGATTAAGGAAGACACAATTTACATACGAGTATACCACTAACGATAGGAACCTAAATTTCCTGTTCGCTGCTTCTGAAAGTTTTTTCCATTTATGAACTGTGATGATGCATGAACATGAACAAGCATTTTATTATCAAGAAGTAATCCAAACACGACATTCAATGAACTGCAAGAAACAATAATATGAAACATTCAAATAAATATACATCCGGATGGACAAACCGTTTACGGAATACGGCGGTGGAACGTCCGAACGGATATTAAGGTTGGCCGCAAACACCTCGCGTCATCACCGCAACCACTTTTAGTGATTCAAGGTTTACGATGCATATACATGGACATAATTAACCTTTAAATGGTAAGTTTATAAACATCATAGTCATCGTACAGTGATATTTTGTTATTGCAATTACTGTCCTGGGTTCTATTCCCGGGTCGGGTACCACAAAATTTTTCTAATATAGATTTTGTAGTATTGGCTCGGAGTCTGGATATATGCCCGATGCTTGGCAATAGACTCACCACCTTTTTATTCCACCGTGGGACGTTAACGTAACTGGTGACACGTACGAGTCTACTACATTCCTTTGCTTACCTCTTTGGAGATTACAGGCGAGACATTAATATTAAGTATATCGAAATAATAACGTTAGACGTATTATTGCAATATCCCTGCAACTAATTGATTGTGCAGCAATAACCGCAATATTAAACATTAATTGTATCAGAATTCTGTAAACTTGTTTCCATAACTCACTATACATACTCGCATTAAATTTTAGTGGGTATTTTAAAAGTCCAGTGGTATTTTGTGCTCGTACTTTATCATTAATATTCAATAAAGCAGCAAAGTTTCAGTACTGAAACATTTCCTACACAAGGCTGGGGTGGGCGCAAAAACTAGTCGCGGGTCCAGTCGCCGGTCAGCCTTCTCTAAACAATAATTGCGAGGGTGAAATAATAAAGTCGGCGCAGCGTGGGCCGTATCCGCTTGCAATAAAAATGTAAAACGCTACCGATAAGCGGCAGCACTAGAGGCTCGAATGTGAAATGGTAGAGATGTGAAACAAAGTATTAACTTGTCGATAAACTTATAAAAATTACAACCGTCAGTATTTGAGTCTACTAAAAGTATAGACACAGTAGTTTAATGAAAATAAAACTAAATGGTGTGTACACAGTATTATACCCCAATGATGTTACTTCAATTTGATTTCACAACACTCTATTTTGTTGTAAATTTAATTAAAATTCAATTTAAAAAAGAATCTACTTATTATATTAAATACATTATAAATTAAATCATGCAAAAAAAGAAAACATTAAGATCGTGAAAATAAGTCAAAGAAATTATTTTCTTTTTAAGACATTTTTGATTTTAAAAATTTAAAAAGAAATTTCAGTAAAAGAAGATTTTCCATATCGACCCTTCTGTCGTTCCACTGTTGGAACATGGGTCTCCTCTCAGAAAGAGAGGGTTAAGGCCAGTCTTTTTTTGAAGAAGAAGATTTTTAACTGGTCCAATTATTGTATGCTTAAGAATTTTAAATGCAATTTTTATATTATACAAATATGATTTTAAAAGTTATCAAAGGAAATATATCTATTTTTTTTTCACTTTCGATTACAACACACTTTACATATCTTTATCAAAAAATGAACGTTGATAGCCTAGTGGTTTAAAACTCGAGCATTCACTTCAGGAGCCCAAGTTAAACACTGAGACGCACCTCTTTAAAAATGTGCATTTTAAGAATAACCATAACTTGCTGTAAAGGTAAAGTCATCATTGAAAGAAAACTCTGCGCGTGTACTCTGCCAACCCGCGCTTAGCAAGCGTGGCAGAATGTGGACTGAAACTATCTCATTCTAAGAAGAGACCCGTATTCTAACAGCGGAAGGTTAAAAAGGTTGGAAATAAAAGTAAAAAACCTGTAACGTTTACAGAAACTAAAAATCTCTTTCGTCAGTTCTATGAAAGCGTTTTGAAATAAATAAGTCCAGACTTGCATTCCAAGACGGGACACCAATCGTCAGGGTCACTGCGTATACCAATATTAACTTTCTCATGTTCACCAATCTGTCTGTCAAGTCTACGTTGGGATGCACAGTTAAATTATAACTCAAAAATCAGCTATATTAAAATTATAAGTCAAAAATAGAACTCAAAAATCAAATTATTTATCGACACATATTAATAATAGCTTTTTATGAGACAGCACTACGGCCGGGCTACTTCAGTTTTTACGTCCGGATCAAACCGGCGGGTATTTTGTCACACAAAATATAAATGTAGCCTACTTCCTTCCTTCATTGGTCGAGTTTATCTGAGTGATTAATTACACCTTGTACGTACAACGCGACTTTCAACAGGCTAAATAAAATTTATGTTTTTATTACCCACTTCATAATTAAACGAGTGCCTAACAGTGAGCTCGTTATTGACGTGACAAGTTGCGACACCGTTTCACTGAGCGCTGCTATTAGGGGCTCGTTGTGAGAAATTCACTTGCTTTGTGCTTAACTCTTTCTGTCAGCTTGTATTGCAATATTTTGAATGTCGCACCGTTTCACTTTTTTATCGTTTTACTTGAAATATCTTTTGATAAATATGAATAGTTATTTGTCAAATCAAATAATATCAACGCTACAAGCCAAATGTATCCGGTCTCTGGACGTTGAAACCACTTAAATTAGAAGCATTCCGGGTTGGGAACTACTGGATTTTTCTAATTTCGATTTTGTAGTTGTAGCTCGGAATCTGGAAATGAGCCCAGTATGGCAATAAGGTAACCACCTATTTCATAGTAGGATATAAACGTAACTGGTAAAACGTGAGAGTGTATATTCTAGTGTATTCTAGTGTAGTGGATTTTCTATTTTTATTTGTTATTCATTATTTGTTTTTTTTTAAATATAGCTTATTCTGTTATAAGCAGAGTTCAGTGTGCAATAAAGTATATTGTATTGTATTGTATTGTATTCTACACCCTAGTGATGTAACGAATGTCACTTTTTGAACATTCGCGAATGCGAATGCGAATATTCGTTACATCTCTAATACAACCCTCTGCCTACCTCTTCGGGGGTTATAGGCGTGATGTTACCTAATTATTATTTATGTTGTAATTAAAGAGAAATAGTTGACAGTTAGTTATTTACGAGAAATATTAACCACTGCGGTAAATCGAAATAAATTACCCCACGACGGCTGCATTAGATTTAATTATTAAACACCCATAATAATATTCGTGTGGCAAATGTTACGCAATGAATACTATTAATCAACACGAGGCCGCCAGTTAAATAATATTCGGATACCACTGTCGAGAGTTATCCAAATTCAACTGTAAATTACATATAACATGATAGCATTAATTTAGTTTTGCTTAAACAGTTTTGATTACTATCAAATATAAAGTAACCAAATTATGGGAAACTGATAAACTGTGTACAGTATAGACGTGAACTGCATAAGATATTGAAGTTAGATTCGCAGAAGGTGATATAATAATGGCCTTAAAACCGTCATTCATTAACGTTCACCATGTGTAGCTTCCTGTTACGTCTTCTACCTACTGTAGACGCCAAAGTCCATACAACAGACACACACAAAGATCCAAACAGATCAAAGTAATAGAAATTTTATCACTTCAAATTTAACAATACAAAATCGAACATAAAGTAAGTGGCTAAGAGATCATGGATAAAAATATTTTTTTCTCTATACAAAATTTACAAAGGTTCATTACGTAAGTATTAATATGTAGTAATAAGTAGATTATGCTCACTTGAGAGGATCACTTGGCCTTAAGAGGCTCACTTGGCCTTAACCCTCTCTTTCTGAGAGGAGACCCATGTTCCAACAGTGAAACGACAGAAGGGTCGATATGGAGAGGATCAGGTGTATGTTAGCTTTTTGTAGTGAAGGAAAGCGTTTTCTTGCCATGCTATATCACGAACTAGTGTATCACTCATAATTTTCTTATATACATTTACATCAATAGATGTGTAGATAAATTAAATAAGATCCAATTCAGAAGTTACCGCACAATTTAAAATAGACGGTTATTTTTTTTGTCCATCTATAAATAGTTACTGCGAAAGCGTTTAATAACAGTGTACCAAAAGTTTTGATAGTCTAAAATGCAGACTGTGGCGCCATCTAGTATTGAGTAGCTGCACTTTTTTGTATGAATATTAGATAATAAATATTTTACTTAATATTTAATCTTCATTATTCCACATTAATAAATTTAACTCTTGCGCTTTCCCTCCATTCACTTAACTATTCATATCATATCGTCTATTACAATAAGTTTTTCACAGTTAATTTTTATTTTTTTTAACTTATTGCATTTTTTGCAACAGTACAATTGAACGTATGTCACTCGAGCGCGGTCATAGCTAAGCTAGCGCCGACGTGTGTGCTATTATCATCCATCTCGCGCTCACGTGCACCTTATATTTCTCCTAAGCTAAGTGTTGCACCGCCCCCGACGTTTATTCATTCGCAACTAAATTGTAAAAATGGCCGCGTCTATCCGAAGATCGTGAGAAAGTAATGATAAATACATCAATTTGTTCATCGATCCGCTTTCTCGTGACGGTGAACTGTTTATTAGATGGGATATAAAGGATCGGATAACCACAGCGGGCCGCGCGGCCTCCATATTTATTGAAATTACTTTTGATTGTGGTGTAATAAGTGCTTCGCAAGCCGGTAGCCTTGTTCAACTTAAAATTAAGCGAATTTTTTTTGAAAGGGCAAGAATTAGATGGTTCATATGTAAAGGGCCAGGCGCGGAAGCGTGCACCGTTTTATATGTGATCGTGTTACAATGTCGCATCACGTTGTCATTGTGTTAATCGATTTCATAGGTATTTTATTTATATACAAATATTTATATACAAATATAACATTTTCCTATACCCTATAGATAACACTCAAATGATAATTTTTATCTATAAGTCACAAATAAGTTAAGTAAAGTACCGGTTAATCCCTAAAATACCTTTGTTAGCGGAAATAATAAATGAACAAGAGATTTCTAAGTCGCAATAAAACGCAACGTTTTACAAGAAAAATTGCTTTAGGTACGTAATAGATACTTGAACACTCCCTATTAGGTAGGCAAACAGTTAATAGATAATTCCATAGGTATTGATTGTATTTACATGTCTATGTTTAGATGAGATATTTCCCGCTGTAAAAAGTAGCCTATGTCTTTCTCAACGTCTTATCTACGTTTATTCCAAATTTTATCAAAATCGGTGAAGTGGTTTTAGCGTGAAAGCGTAATAGACAGACAGACAGACAAAGTTACTTTCGAATTTATAATATTAGTATGGATGAAAAGGTATTGTATGTTTTCTGATTAATTAATTTAAATACATAAATAAATAGGTGTACATAAATATATAATACATAAATAGGTATACAAATGTGATATTTTTTATTGCAGTTAACTTACACATCAGCATTTTCTGATTCCTCAGAAATATCTGTATAACAAATGATGAAATTAGCTTGAATGTCATATTAACCAATGTGTTTTGTCATTCAATTGTCAACCAATATGGTTGTATTAATTTTACATCACCTAGAAATACCTACTATAGATAACTAATGACACAACAAAGGCAAATATTTCCTCGTAGAAAATTGATGTTAAAATAATGATATTTAATAGGCTCACAACCTATTCCATAGTGGGACGTAAACGGTAAAACGTGGGAGTGTTCTGCATTCCTCTGCCTACCTCTTTGAGGATTACAGGCGT
>DWEJ01002992.1:0-10863 GCA_018245835.1 Mysoria sejanus stolli | reverse complement strand
CATGTGTGCATAATTATTCTTGTATTGGGTTTTAATGTGGTCACAGCAATAATTAGGACAGAAAATATGAAAGTACATATAAAAAGAAACTTGATTAACATTTTTTGTTCATAAATATAATGATTATATCTATTTTCATTTCAGTGCAACTGGCCTGCTTTAAACAAAACCAGTGTGATAAATACAGAAATAATAAGGGCATTTATATTAGCAGACACACATTTACTAGGCCCTTTTAGGGGTCACTGGTTTGATAAGTTAAGGCGAGAATGGCAGATGCACCAAGCATTTAAGGCTATAAATAATGTACATAAACCAGATGCAGTTTTTATATTAGGTGAGTGTGTATGGATATTATGGTAATTTTAATTTGTGATACTACTACTAGTGGTACTGTGAGGTATTTCTAATGTAGATTTTCTAGTAGTTGCTCGGTCTTGATTTGTGGCTGGGGAATAGTAATAGGCTCACCACATATTCCATAATGGGATGTAGATATAACTGGTGAAACAAGGGCGAGCACTACATACCTTTCTGCCTGCCTCTTCAGGGAATACAGGTGTGATGTTGCAATAAATTTTTAATGATGATGTTAGATCTACAAACTTATAATTAAGCGCCATAGAGGATAGCACTGTTAAATATATGTTGATGGGTAAAGCTATTTGTATTAAGTAACATTTTGTGCAATATTGCACAAAGTTGTATACATATTCTAAGGAAGCTAATTTTGTTGATTTGTATTAAGGGATATTAAGGAGCTCCTTAAGCATAACCGAAACTATCAGATATCTGATTTAAAAACATCTCCATAACTGTAACCGAATCCGGTATAAAAGTTTCCAATAATGGCAAAGCCAAAATGAGACTCGTTATTTATGACATGTTGTTTTTTATCAGTCGAGACACAAGCCGCCCGCGTCATTTACATTAATATCCATAACCTAAACTATCCGAAACTATCGGATAATCCGAAATAATTTCATATCTATATCTGAATCCAATATTATAATTAGAGGAATAATTATAATATCGGATTCGGATCCATATCAAATCCTTATTCGAAATTTTAACACACAATATGGATTCAAGTTGTAGTGTGGAAAATATTATCTTTAATCTATGGTATTAATACCTTAGATTCTGGTTGATGGCAAAATTAGAACTCTAAAACTCATGTGTGTATAAAGAGACAGTTACATACATACATAATAAGAGACATATTTATAGACAAAGCTGTTGGGCCCGAAGAGATAGTGATATTTGCCACTTGATGTTCTCTGCTTAACCCAAAAGGATGTAGTGTGATGTGTTATAATCATGTAGCATAATTATGCTTTACAGGAGATTTATTTGATGAAGGAGAGTGGACTGATGAGGTGCAGTTTGAAGAATATGTAAAACGTTTCTACACACTGTTTGCTGTGCCAAATGATACAAAGTTGTATGTGACAGTAGGAAATCATGATGTAGGATTTCATAATAAGTGGGTATATTTTTAAAATACAGCCTATTGCATTCCACTGCTGGACATAGGCCTTGCCTATGGGATTATGTTCTTATATAATCCCATGCTGGGCAGACCAGTTGGGGATCACAGAGCACAGCTTCTCATACTGCCTCTACTGTGTGCTGCCCTTAGCCAGCCAGGGCATTTAGCTTGCGTAGGCATAATCTACCAACACTGTTTAGTCAACTGTGGTCAGGGAATGTATTCTTATTCCACCCTGAAACAAATGAAATACACGAAGTGTAAATGTGGCCAACATTGGCATTTAAATGAATAATAACATTAGTGGAAAGCAAGTGTTGCCAACAGTTGTTTATTTGGAAAAAAATACTGTCACCCTTGCAGGAGTTAAAAAAAACTTTTTTTCTTACTATATTACTAAAACATGAACATTTCAATGAAACAATATAGTTTCTAATTAACAGTTCATTATTCTATATTGGTTCTGAAAGTATATTGAATTATTTTCACTTCCACTTTTACATTCAACTATTATAATACTAAATATTTTGCTAATCGTATTCTATCCCCATATCCCCTAAACGTATTCTATTACAATTTTTCAGAATTAGGCGAAGATCACTTCAAAGATTTGTAAAACTGTTAAAGTCACCCTCCGTTCAACACATAGTTCTTAAGAATATTCATTTTTTGCTTTTAAACTCTATGGCAATGCAGGGTGATACTTGTCGGTTATGTACTGATGCTAGAAAATCAATTGAAAAGATATCAGGTATGGAGCAATCTTCTTCATAATATTCATTTTAAAAGAGTGTCATCTTGTTAGATTTAATTTTTCAGGCCAACTGAAGTGTGCGCGATATCCAGATACAAGTTATTGTCATAATGTGGATTTGAATTTTACTTACAGTCGGCCCATTTTAATGCAGGTATAGTTTGGTAATAGTATGTGTTACTTTTTGGAGAATAAATAAATACATATGTTTATTATGTCTGAATGAATAATAATTGTAATGTTTTCAAAATATTATTAGCTATGCCTATAAATATTTCTGAAATTTCTAGCATTTTCCATTGTATAGATTGTCTGATGCGGATTGTACTGAACCCGATGCTCCTCCATTAACAGAAAGAAACAAATTATTTCGATTAAAGATTGATGCCTTATCCAAGGAAGCAACTCAATATCTCGCAGAAAAAATTGAGCCGAGAGTAGCGTTTGGTGGACACACCCATCATGGCTGTTTACGAAATCATTCATACTATAATATTGAATTTGAAGAATATTCTGTTCCTTCATTCTCTTGGCGTAATCGCCCTGATCCTAAGTATATGTTGGTAAGCAAATTGTTCTATTCATATTGTTCCTGTGGTCCAACAGATAAACCTATTAAGTACATATAATTTGCATTGGATGTGTAAAAAATATTTTAAATGTGTAAAATTAATTGTGATCGTGTTGGTTGCAAGCGCGACTGCGGATCGTGAGGTCCTGGATTCAAATCCCCGGTAGGGTACTGTTGGATTTTTTTTCTTCAGATTTTTTAGAAGTGGCCGAGTCTGGAAATGTGCTCGGTGTTTCACCAGCTATTCTATAGTGGGGCGCAATCGTAACTGGTGAAACGTGAAGGTCTCCCACATTCCTCTGCTTACCTATTCGGGGATAAAATCATGATGTTATGTATATTCTATTACTTATTTCATATTCTTCCAATTTCAGGTGACCATATCACCAGACTCATATGCTGTAAATAAATGTGGTCTACCAAGAGAAATAACGATTATTGTGACTGGAATCATAATGACGTTCCTGCTGTTCATGTATGTGTTCATGGAAAGGAGAATAGGCAGGGGGGGAATATAAATTAAAATACATCATTAATCTCAAGGTTATATTTCATAATAAATAATTTGACAAGATCGAGCACTTTGTACACTATACATTGAAATTTGGATAACAGCAAATACGCCTTATCTTTATTGAGTACACGATACAACTGTACTTGTTCATTTATCAATTTGAATAAAAATAATGCAAAGCTTTTTGCTTTTTAGTCTACCATAAACCTATGGCCACACTTTCCTTTCGCCTGAACTTAACTTAGGTCTCTGACAGACGCCTGATAAGTATCTATCATAACTACTTTATCACAAATAAGTACTTATCTAAAATTACTTAGGATTCAATTGTAACATTAAAAATAAATTATTATTTTACACTAATAAAGTAAAAATAGAGGTAGATAAAACACTTTTAGAGATTCAATTGTTTTCTTACAATATTAAATACTGATACCGGTAATAAAAACAATAAATAAAAATACAAGAGAAAATTACGACTAATCTCAGTTTGAATACCTTACATCAACTCATTGTGAGGATAATTACATTAATGTATTGAATTACAATGTTTAAATTGCAGAGTTATATTAATTAGCAATGTGCTAAATAGCCAAAGCTATACATATATTCAGATTCCATATCTTATAGCTAAAATCAGTCTATAACTCTAAAATGAGTTAATTTTTAACAAACATTGGACAAACTAATCCATTTATCCCATATATTTTGTACACAATTTGTGAAGAATTTCATTTAACATTTGGAAATGTTTATCCTAGCAAATTAATATGCTTGCACACACTTGTATGGACTAGTTATTCCAATATTCATTGGTAAGACATACTTTCATAATTTACTGAGCATTGATTCTTAAAAACTCCCCAATATCCACTTGTGATAATACATTCCAAACAAGCTTGTGGATTAAGGCACCATTTACACATTCTTACAATTAGGCAAAATCTTATATTGGATAGATGCATTTCATTCAAATTACTTAGTTTTAGTAGTGGCAATATAAAATAAAATCTGTTACTTAAGAAACATGGTTTAAATATTGTAAGGTGTTATTTTTACAATTACAAGTTTATAAGTGGAATGTTGTTACTGTAAGTTAATTATTTATAAACATTTACACTACATTAATGAAAAATGTGCACTTATATTATTTAGACAATGCACACAAATCTGGAAAGCAATTTACACCATTGTATATGACAAAACTGAATTTATCGCAATTAGACATTACATCTACAGATCAGTCAGGATTTTGCCTCATCTTAATCATAGATTCATTCAACACATGGTAACCACATTTTATTTGTAAAGAACATGCGAACGCAAACATGCAATACTTAGAAACAAAAGAGGACAAAACCATCAAAACAGGCTTTGCCCTTTCTCGAATTCTATAAGAATATAATTTGGAGAACCCTGGGTTGTTGCGTGGACTGGGACTGCACAGGCGCGTCGTGGGAGCGCGAGCGGTGGCCGGCGGCGTGCGGCCCGTGCGGCGCGTGCGGTGCGCGCGGCGCCGGCCGCTGGTGGTAGCCCGTGTGCGCGTGGCGCGCCGACGAGCAGATCACTGCGTGCAGGTAGCGGTCGTACCGACATAGGTTCGAGTCGCCGGCGCTCGCCAGGTCCAGGTATCCATTTCTAGAGGAATCTCCTTTGCCCTTGGGGAACGGATTCGCTGGCTTCTCACTTACGGTATACGACCTGTTGCGTAGTTTTTGATATTTTGTATTGATCTCTTCTTCATTCGCAACGTGTTCACTCGGCTTTCTGAACATAAATGCAATTAAAGTTAAACGGAGATTCTTGTGTGATGTACATTTACACAATTACAAATTTCCCCCGATACAATACAATAAAGGAGAACTTTCTTATACTGTATTTTATTTAAATACATACACAATACGTTAAGTTTTTTACCTACAACCAAGCGTAATAATAAATAAATGCAATTAAAGTTAAACAGAGATTCTTGTGTGATGTACATTTACACAATTACAAATTTCCCCCGATACAATACAACAAAGGAGAACTTTTTTATACTGTATTTTATTTAAATACATACACAATACGTTAAGTTTTTACTACAACCAAGCGTGATTCTGTAAAAAAAATATATAACTAACCTTGAAGCTTGAAAGCTCAGATGATTTTTTTCCATGTTAGCCTGAATGATCTCGAGTAACTCTCGCCTCTGCAAGCTGCCCGATCTCTTCTTCGCGTGCTTGCGTTCCCGTTGCTCGCGGTGCGCGTGCCGGTACGCGCGGGGCCGCGCGTCGGGCGCGGCGCGGGGCGGCAGCCGTCGCTCGCCGGAGTACGACGACTTCGACGACGCGTCATCGTCGTGCGACAGCCTCTCGCGGTGCTCCTCGTCGCTGCCGTCGGGACCGTCCGCGACGGGCGGCTCGCGGCGGCGGCGGGCGCGGCCGTCGCGGCGCTGGCGGTGCGCGCGCGCCCGCCCGTCCTCTGGCACTACAGTCAGCCGCACTTGTATCGTCTTGGAGCCGTAATGCGGCACCGTCACGGACTTTCCGATCGACTCGTATATCGTTGACACGATTCCCGCTATGTCCTGGCAAAATGACAATTTTATTTTTTAATAAATGAGTAATAATAAGACTATGGGTAGTACGGTGTAAAGCAACTTTCGTTATATCTACTAACCTTCTTGTATAATTACTATTGCAAAGAATAGTCACTTAGGGACAGATTTATAAAAATCATGTTTCGGTAGTTACAGAATGTAAGTGTAAGCAGACACTAGTAACCTATTACATTCAATAAACTTAACAAAAATTTTAATAATGATAAGTGTATGTTCGATTAGCAATTTGACTGCCTTGTTGGTCGTGTTGGTTGCAAGTGCGACTGCCGATTCCCGGGTCGAACACAACAAAAAGAATTTTTCTAATTTAGAAATTTTCTAGAAAATCTAAATTAAAATTCTAATAGTGGTTCGGAGTCTGGATATGTGCCCTATGCATGGCAATAGGGTCACCACCTATTCCATAGTCGGACGTAAACGTAACCGGTGAAACGTGTCAATGATTTGCATTCCTCTGCCTACCTCTTCGGGGATTACAGGCGTAAAGCTACGTTTAACAGAAATTTTAAATTGAAAAATGACAGGTGTGTAATATTGAACCAACTTTTTTTTAAATTGTTGGGGCCAATAAAAACGTTTTACAATGGGTTGTGTTAACATGCGTTTGAAATTCTGTACTCTGAATACATGGATCGGATATAAAAAAAATATATTTTTTCCTTTCTCTTTATAAACGATAATGAAGATGACCAGTTTAATTAGCAACTGTATAAATACCATAATCCGACACAAGCATATGTGACCCTCAAATATCTACCATAGATCTTGGAGCTTTGCCATTCATCCGCCAATCGTCTATTACGCTAACTTACTCACAAACTAATTTTATTCCGAAACAAAAAAAATCTTTTACTATACAATAGTAACAATACACATTAGGACATTACCTTAAAGTAGCTATTCATCTAATTAGTGTAATGTATTAAACGCTTGAAGGTTCAAAATAAAGGTATGATCAATGTTGCCATGTTAGACTTACACGAGTACTACAATCATACATTTTGAAACATGAAAAAATAAATTCTACCAAACGCTTTTGTAACTTTTTCGTTAGCATGGCAACACAGTCAAAAGGGCGGGACTACCAGAGAAAAGTGGGTTAAGAAGACGGTCGAAGTCAGAGCAGTTACTTAAGACAATATTATTACCTTACTAATTATTGTGTTAGTAGTCTAGCATGCCTCGACTATGGTCACATGTCTTAGTTAATTCTCCTACATAAATTAGTTAATCCAACCATAGCCCAACTATATATATAGATACAGTGTATTGCGCTGTGAACAAAAATGTTGCCAGAAGCAATAATAACAAAACAATTCAACAGTACAACCCCATATCACAAAATTGAAAAGACTTAAAATAATTTTGTGTGACTCTGTCTACAATTCTGCCATTTGCAATTTAAGAAAACAGATTTTAATGTGTAAACCCTGTATTTTAAACCTGTAACCGTTGATCATAAAAAAAAAAAACAATCAAAGCTGTGATAATTTGAACTAGCGAACATTATTTTTCATTATCAGATCATTATAATATGTGCACGTGTTTTACTCAATTTTACCTATTGCTGTTGAAATAGAGAGAAGAGCGAGTTAATTCTTGATGAATATGTCTTCAACTTAGTTATATAATACAAAGACTGTTGCAGTATTCTCCCAACTCTCCCTCCACTTGAAAAACATTGAAAAAAAACAAACTTTCAATTAAAGCAAAGATACATTTGTGTCCACAGCACAACAACATCCTCGTCTGTGAGTTTACACATCCTACGACTATGAATATATATATATATAATATCCAATCCAACCTATACTGTATTGTCGAACGATTATAATCTCTATTCACTGACCGATAGAGTAGACTTCTCCGCCGCGGGTGCCTACACCGCCGTCTTAGGAGAAACATTACGTGTATCATTAATATATATTATTATTAGAATAATTTTAATAATACAGTTCATTGTGTACCTAATAATGAGGGGCACTTGGTGTGAACAAAACTTAGAGTAATATCAATCTTATAACGTTTTCAATAGAGTTGAATCTTCAATTTCATCACAGTTCAAATAATCATGAAAGGATCAGCTCACACAGGGACAGGTACAATCTATCTGTTTGTAGAGATCACTTTTTTTTTCATTTTTGACTGTTCTGTTATATTCTCCAACAAATATAAATGAAGAATTGAGGTTTTATAAATTACTTATGTAGATCTATTTAAACTTATAACATCGCCAATCATATTATTATTGCAATATCAACCATGACTTTTCTTTTATGATGAGAATATTATGGAGCCATTATTTAAAGGTCATCATGAAAATCTTTTCAGTTTCTCTCTGTGTTAGTAGGCTCATGTATAGTCAACATTGTCCATAGTTTAACTTATGTATAGGCTTTTAGTACCTAACATGAATATTTTTGGGGTTGCCGACAGAAAATAATAAGGCTGAAAGCAATTTTGAAATCAATTTAAATGTATTCCAAGTAATGTCTGTGCTGCATGAGCATATATTCTGATTTACATTATTACTCCAAGTTTTGTATGACAATTTTAAAATATACAGTTCAACGTTTATAAACATTAAATATGATAAAAACAATAAAATCATCACTATATGAAAGATAATAATGAGGTGGTGAAAGAGCCTCATTTAAATAAAAAGAATTATGGTCATGATGATAATTTGACAAGGCTTTTATAGACATATCAATGTGAAATATATTCTTTTAATCTTATCATATAATGTTAAATCACCTATCAATCTAACATCAAGTTAATACAATTATACAATGTTTAATCTTTGAATGATTTGAAGCTTTTCAAGACAGTTGCCAAGAGAGCTCACCATCAGAGCTGGCAACTTATCAATGCCAAGTCTAGTATTGCAAATGTCCATAGACCAGATAATTAGTTAAGGTGGTCCGTTTGCCCGTTAGCCAAAGATAAAAAAAAATTATTGTCTATGATTAGCCTTTTTTTCCATGTTTAAAAATCTATTAAAATGTACTCAAAATTCATAAACTTGCGGTTAAAATAAATCATATGTGATAAAATATGACAATATAATAGGTAAACTGATAAATTAAATTAAACTGATACATCCATGGATGGTTCTTCTTATAATGGATGGTGATAATCAAGATAGCCTATGGGCATTTACAAAACTGGATTTCTATTTCTGTCACCATTGTAAATGGTATATTTTGCAGAAATTCCTCATAAGACCAGATAAAACTAGAACACTTATGGGATAAACAGAGATCACAAAGTGCCAAATATCTGTATTATGAAGTTTACTATCTTAATATTAGGCAAAATTATCTAAGTGGAAAGTTATTTGTACCTAAACAGAGGCTCTTCCACCACCCAACCTGCGCGCCTCGGTCACAACTCACCTGCGTGACCGGATCCTTCATGATCAGCACGTCAGTGACCGCACCGAACATGGCAAAGTACTCGCGCAGCTTCTCCGAGCTGGTCTGCCAGCTGAGCCCGCCCACGAACAGCTTAGACGGCGACGGAGACGTGGTGCCCGTGCCAGTGGGCACTGGTGTCGAGCGGCCAGACGATGGAGAAGTCTCTGTGCATTAAAAAAATTAATTACTTACTTGTCGACTGCCTTTTTGGTTTGGTGGCTGCAAAGAGAAACTGAGGTCCTGTGTTCCAGTCACCATTGGACTTTTCTTACATTTTCTAGTAGAAAATTTCTACTGGGGGCTCCAGTTTGGATGTGAGCCTGGTGTGTGGCAATAGACTCACAATCTATTCCATGATGGGACATAAATATAATTGGTGAAACAAAAGTGAAATACACTCCTCTGGTCTTCTCTCTTTGAGGAACATCTTTGAGGGTGATGTTACATTAAGTTACTGAACACACAACTCCATCTAAGTAATTTGAAATACCCCAAAGTAGTCACAAGTACCTCCATGTTCTGTCTCAAACAGAGGTATCCCTCTCGGAACCAAGAGTAGATGTGACACTGCAGACCATTTAACTAGTCTGTCTGTCTGTAGGTCCAGATCTGGTGGTCAACCAGCAGTGACCCTAACCACTGAGCTTAATTTCATTTACATAAAAAATCTAATATTGGCATGATAGACACCACTACACAAAATTTAGCTGTAACATGAAGAAAAGAAGCATGTATTTAGCATTTTACATGTAATCAGATACACATTCATCAGCTTACTGGTCACCATAATAGGGGCTGTGCCTGAATTTTGATCATATGACTGCATAAGCTAATTTAAGGCATTCATTAATTATTATAAATTTTTTTATAACATATTTTTATAATATATCTTGTATTTGTATGTCCTGTGCTAGTGTCCTTTATAACACATGTTTTTTTATAACATATCTTGTCCCTCTCACTGTCTGTCTCATACACACACATCTTAAACTGTCTCATACAAATATTTTATTCTTGTGTCTCTGTCACAGACCTTTCAAATTGGAAACTTAATAAATTACATATTAAAATATAATAAAACCTCAGGAAAGATATTTTTGCTAAAGTAAACTTGTTTAGTTACATATACAATTAAACTTTTAATAGATATTCATATAATCTTGATTTACTATTTCTGTAAAATAGTACAGGTGTCAAAACTAGGCATTATTACTAATTATTAGAACATAATGTAGTGATTTTTCATAACACATTCATTAACAAAACAATAATTATATAGATTTTAGATAAATATAGACTCAGAAGCATAAAAACAATTATTTAAAGTTAAGTTACCTAGATATTCTAGTCTTTTAAAGTTAAACAAGTTATTAAAACTGTGAAATATAGAAAAAACATTGTATTAATTCAGTAACACACAACTCCAAATATCTCCTTCTTAGCCTTACCTTTTAATTACAATACTACAATATTATATTGTTGGTTCACTACCAATGTTCTTTGTTTAAATG
>DWEJ01002991.1:0-10865 GCA_018245835.1 Mysoria sejanus stolli | reverse complement strand
CAATGGCGCTCTTTGGGGGAGGCCTATGTCCAGCAGTGGACTGAGATAGGCTGATGATGATGATGATGATGATGATGCACAATCCTTAAAATTTACCAAATAGATACCACTTTTACAGATTTTATATTGCGTCAAAAACGATGTGTAATTGTGTAAAACGTACCTACTTTAACGCAAAATAACGAGTAGGTTTATTACAGAAATTTAAACCCATGGTACCGAAAGGTAAACTCTGACCGACTTAGATATTTGTAACAAGAATAACTAAAAATAAATAAATAATACTATATGTTAATAGTCGAAAGATATCTACAAATTAACACGTAATATGGCAATAAAAATAATATTAGCAACAAGCTCTGTCTGAAGCTTAAACTTGGTAATTGGATTTGTTCAGACAAGATAAAATCGCGATCTGTTGTTATATTATTAAAATTATGATTGCGCTGAGACCTAAGTAATACCATTCTTCATACTGTTTAACATAACATTTACATAACTCTCATGTTATTTTACGCAGAGGGAAATGCAGAAGCCTCATGTTATATCACGGAAGTAGGTAAATCCTTGCCTCACAATGAAAATAACCAAATCATAATTTTCTATTTCTGTTTACTTTCTGTTTGTACTAACAACAAAGAGAAAGAAAACAATTTATTTATTTGTTGATATCAATTTTTTTCTTTGATTTAGGCCATTTGTTCTTAAAGTTTAAAATGATTTTACAAGGTATAAAATAATTTTAAAATTTATGAAATATACTTGCTATTTTGGCTTTAATTTCTCATTTTTGATCCAGAATATTTATTATGCATTACTAATATCCGATTCAAGGTCCATTGCTATGCAACCTACACCGCCCACTCGTCTATCCTAGATCGTATCTGACATTTCCTAATTCCTTTTCTATCTTGAATATAATTATTTGCAGTTATCATTATTAGAAATTTATAATTGAATTTAGTTTAAAATGTCTAATTAAATGTCAAGTACTCTGTAAGATACTCCTTTTTAGTGATAACATCTTGGTCTTTTTGTATTGGTTTAATTTATTTGTATAGTCTTTTCATATGCGTGTACACACATAATGAATATTTCTTCGACAAAACGACTTTCGAGCGAAAGAGAATCGTTTAAAGAATATAGTAGAGCTTTAACGTTAAGGCCAACAACTGACCTGCAAATGGCCGTTATCCCAGGATTCATATCGGTTCGAGTAAGCGCGTGGGCGTTCCCACAAGTTGATTCTCGCGTCTTGTAGCACGATGCCACTCGTTTCTTTATTCTGCGGACAACGTTTCATTTTACTATGAATGGCATAATGATTTGTAATGATTTATGAATTATCGATTGGTTTATATGGTATTGGGCTTTGATTTCTCTGTGAATCGTGACATGTTTGCTTCGGTGTAAGTGATTTGTGATACGCCGAACTCTCGATTTCTGATACGTTTTATTGTTTGAGGCGATTGTTAGATTTACGAATAGTAAAAGTGAGGTTCGTGGTTAATACTTACCATATCGTCTTTTTTGCTGCCTGGCTTTTCTGTATTCTTCTTCCAAAGATAAATAAAAACTCCAGCTACAATAATAACTAATCCACCGATGGCTATTAATGGTATGACTGTTAACGGAACATCATTTGTTATGGGCGTTTCTTCTATAGTTTTTGAAGTATTTGCAGTTTGTTCTCCATTTTCTACTAAGTTGTTCTGTTCAGGAATGTCATCGGGCCTTTTGGGAGGACTTAGAGTTGTAATAGGAGTTGTTTCAGGTACGTCTTGTGGTGTTTCTACGATAAATTGTTCAACAGCTTTGGTGGTGCTTTGCGGAGTTCGCGTATACTTTGGCGGAAACGATATATCAGGGTAGTGTGGGATTACAAAAGGCGGATGATGTGGAAGCTTTGGTTTTTGATCCAAGTTATTCGTTATCATTGCCACAATTTCGGTACGTTGAGGTATAGTGGAACCGCTTGATACTGTCACCCATAGTGAATATGAACAGTTTTCCTGAAATTAGAGAAATCACTAATCACGTACGGCAAAATAATGGAGAATTTATTGTGAGTTAGGAAGTATGTAGTTTTTGTTATATCTAATAAACAATTGAATGTGAATTAAAAAAGTTTATTCTTACTGGAAAGATGTTAAACGTAACATCACGCCTATAATCTCCGAAGAGGTAGGCAAAAGAATGTAATGTACAAACACTTCTACCAGATACATTTATATCCCACTAAGGAATAGGCGGTGAGACTACTATTGCCATACACTGGACACATATCCAGACTTCAAATGACTATTAAAAAATCTAAGTTGGGGAAATTCAATGATGCCCGACCCGGGATTTGAACCCAAGATTTTTCGGACAGTCTTACCGGGACAACAAGGAATTCGAGGAAAATTTTTGATAATCTAATCCAATTTATTTTAATAGTAAACTTTCTTCTCACTTTATCGACAAGCGTATCGTTGACGGTGACGAGGCCGGTCCTTGGGTTAATAGTGAAGGGCGCGGGTGGTCCACTGCTCTCCAAGCCGAAGGTCACGTTCTGGTTGCCCCGGTCCGTGCGCACCCTGGTGACCACCGAACCGATAGGGTCCGATGACATGGCAAACCAGTTGCGATCGACCCGCGTGATCGCTGGCAGACTAATCCCCGGCGGAAATACATCAGATGACACTGCGAAATAAACAACACGATTATATTAATATTGTATACATATTTAATTAAAAATATCGTCCGTTTCGAGGCGGAGTAAGAATACATTTCCCGAGCCAGTGCCGATAGAAGACACTGGCAGTGACGCGGTTTATTTAGGCACAGCTAAATGCCCTATCTGTCTATGGGCAGCAGCGTAAGCGATGCGAGAGGCTGTGCTCTGCGATCCGCAACTCGCATGCTTAACGTACATGGGCATGAATATGGGCACAACCCATCAGGGGAGGCCTATGTTCTGCAGTGGACTGCAATAGGCAGATGATGATGACGATTTAGTAAATGGTAAGCTTCTAGACTGCCTCGTTGGTCGTGTTGGTTCCACGTGCCACTGCCGATCGGGAGGTCCCGGGTTCGATTCCCGGGTCGAACACTACAAAAAGATTTTTTCTAATTTAGAAATTTACTAGAAATTTTTCTAGAAAATCTTAATTAAAATTCTTGTAGTGGTTCGGAGTCTGGATATGTGCCCGATGCATGGCAATAGACTCACCTATTCCATAGTGGGACGTAAACGTAACCGGTTAAACGTGTAAGCCTACCTCTTCGGGGATTACAGGCGTGAAGTTACGTAAGCTTCTATAATTTTTTACTTCGTTACATTCAGAACACCAATCAAACAGCGAGACGTTATTAGATAAACAAAACTTATTAAACCAAAATAAAACTTAACATCCTAATTGACAAACAGAATCTGTGATCATAATAACCGTCGATATTATTTAAACTTGTTATATCCCAATTTGGACATTTGTTAAACGTCTAACAATTTATTACGTTAGCACAATTTTTCAATAAACGAATCAAACTTTATGTAGTTAGTTACAATAGTATTCTTACTATGGACTATGTTACTATGTTACTTCTATAATGATATTTACATTTCGTATGATATCTAAAGACAGCAATAGGATATACTAGGGACATTTTATGATATCATTTACTAAAATCTCAATGAAATTTTCCATTATTTAATTAAACTACAAGTTTGTTGCAAAAGCGACTGCCGATCTGCTAATCGAGAAATTCCGGGTCGGGCACTATAATTTTTTTCTAATTTAGATGTTATTTACTATTACGGTCCTCAAAAAAAATGTTCTCTATGGTGTGTGAAGTCTGCCAACCAGCACTTGGCCAACGTGGCAGACTATGGTCTTACCCTTTCATGCTGAGAGGAGACCCATGTTCCAACAGTGGTACAATACAAGGGTTGATATCGATCGATAACAATATTTCTAGTAGTTGCTCGGAGTCTGGGATTTGTGCCGGGAGTATGGCAATAGGCTGACCACTTAAACCACAGTGGGACGAAATCGTAACTGGTGAAACGTGGCTGTATACTACACTCTTTTGCCTGTCTCTTCGGGAATCACAAACGTATTTGTGACATTAGGTATTATCATCATCAACCCTTTTATGGTTGCACTGCAACTTATGGCCTTCATCACACCTCATTCAGTGGAACTTTATATATCATACAATTACAATACATGCAAATGCTTTTTCCATTTGCCATAGCTGTTGCGTCTTGGAGATAGCTATAACATTTCTTCTATGTATTTCTAAATTTATTCTGTACAGCTACTAACCTACAAAAGTCTAAGACATATGATGATAACGAACAAAAAACGTAGCCTTTTACGTCAAACGTCCGACTGGCTATCGCTTGGTAATGAGATTAGAAGACTCATTTAACTTAGCTAGTAACGAGTGGATGTAATAAGGTTAATAGGAGCAGGTGTCGAATTCATCTGGTTCATTCGGACATCAATATAAACAATATTACAAAATTAGCGTATGAAGGACAAAAGAATTTTATGAAGTAATGAAATTATACTTATTCATAAGATATATTGTGCTTACCCGGCCAGCCGAGACGGTTGTAAAATCGATTCCGATTCGAGACAAATAACAAACGCAAATGTTTGTTCTTTGCCTGGGACTATAAAAAACGATCTAAGAATTTTTTTTCTAAGAATATATTTATTTATAATTATCTAGATTATTTGCTGTCAAAATTGTTCGAATTGTGATAAATGTACATATCATGACGTTAGATATTGTAATGACGTTTTAATAATAATTTTCATCAAAACCAGGTCCAGATTGTTATAGCATATTAAAAAAAGTTTGAAATTTTCGAAATAAAGACGTGTGTACAGGACGTCTCTCGGATCCGCTAGTTACTATATAACTTTTTACAATAAAAGCGAGGTTTTATTGTTAAAAAGTTATATAGTAATTGTGGAGTTAGCGAATAAAGAATGTTCAGACGATGGCAAAATAATATCCTTGTGACTGAGATAACTTAGACACTTAGTGATATAAATTTTACTACCATTAAAAGTACTTTGATTACTTTCGCAATTTCCTATACCCTTTTGAGTGATAAATATAAATGTACCGATTTAATGAACGAATTGACATCTTCATGATACGAGGTATCGTCTTCGAAGCCATAAAATTTAATCTAGAACAAGCAGAGCGGCAACAACCCAAGATTTCAATCCAAAATAATTTTATCGAAATTATTTTAATCATAAACTTCGTCAACATCATAAACTCTTTATATTCTTACACACACGTATACTAGTCTCTTTTACGTATGAAAATGATTTAATCCTCTATTATATCATATTATGTGGAAATTACGAAATTATGAACATCATATTATTTGGAAATATATCGATAATAAAAATATTATTTGTTGCTACTCGTAATAGACGCGTATAGCACAAAAGGCAATGTTATACCTAAATAGCAAACTAGTAGTAGCGCCGAAAAAAGGTATTATACGCAAATCACATGTGTATGTAAATCTATGTATGTAATTTTATTATATAAATGTATATAATTCGCATACAATGACTGCCTCGTTGATAGAGTGACTCCAAAGTGCGACCGCTAGTCGAGGAGGTTGTTGATTCGATTTCCATATCAGGTATTGATTGAAATTAAAGATAATTTAATTTAACAAGATTTTCTAGACATGTGCCCAATTTATAGTAATAGGATCATCTCTTATTTCATGGCGGAACGTACACGTAACTGGTGAATGCTGGAAATGATCTGCAACCCTCAGCCTACCTCTTCGAGGATCACAAGCATGATGTGAAAAATACGAGTACAATATAAATAGACAATGAATAGGTTGTCAACGACTTGAGTAGAAAAAAGTAAATTAGAAAGGCAAAGGAAGTAAATTCTCAAGATGGTCTTTAAAAGGATAAATATAAAGAGTCCACTGTCGTAAAATAGGGTAAGTAATGAATTACTTGTAAAAGATAAATGAATGGGTAAGTGTACAAACGAAAATGGGTAATTTTGGTAAGGAAAGGGCTTAGGGAGAGATTGACATGTTCGAGTGTTTTAATAATAAAACAACAAATATCTTGATGTATGTATGTATATTTGCGATTTATAAATATTATTTACATATTTTTCCTTCTATTTATGATTGTAATGTTACTATTGTAAATGGTAAAACAAAAGTCATCATAAATAAAATTTATATTGTACACGAAACAAGTATTTTTTTTTATAATATAGAAGTAGCAGACGAGCATGCAGTCCACCTGATGGTAAGTTGCTGCTGCCGTCCATGGACATTTGTAATCAACCCCAGATAAGATTAGATTCCTATCTCAGGTCGACCACAGATGCGCCTCTATCCCTGAAGACTAAGCTGGAATGACTCGAAAAAGTATATCACCCTTTTGTAATCCCAATAATCCCTAAGAGAAGTTTGTTACAGTTGTTTAAGGCCTCGACGGGTACAACTGGTTCACTTTTAACGCGTCCGCGTCTGTTCTAAAAACTTCTTAAAACCTTCATAAAGTAGGTACTACAATAAATGCGGTCTCGAAGCTTATGCAGTGACGCTTTAAAAGTAATCGTTCTTCCATCAATTCCAATTTTACTATAATTTTCATTTGTAACGAGACGCTTTTAAATAAACCTTCCTGTAAAAAAAGAGGAGATTTCAAGGCTCATTGACAATGTAATCTACCGTAAAAACGTTGCCTGCGTCGGTCGATTCGTAACAAAAAATGGCGCGAAAGATTATGAGTTGGGGTTTTTGTACATAGGGTTTTTACGCACACATTTACGTGTATATAAACGTACCACGTATTTTTAAAAATACAATTTTGTCAATATTCTTATTAGTAAGAGGGAGGGGCGGGGGGATCACAAGTACATACAGAAAAATTTTAACATAACGCCTGTAATCCCTGAGAAGGTAGAAAAACGAATGTAGTACAATCCGACGTTTGACCAGCTGACAAGTTTACCTATACAAAAAAACAAAGAATAATAATTCAACTACATATTTTTGGGCATAGCTTTGACCTCGTCTGATATATCGCTTCGTACCTCGTACGACGATTATTACGCGATCATAACAATATTTTTTCAGTATCTTTTTTATATAACTAATTAGTTCCAATATTTGGTATTGGGGGTTTTTGCCTGGATTTGGAATAAACATTCATTGCGACTTATCTAAACATTTAATAATTAAACAAAATTTATCACTTAATCTGATGAAGTTGTCTATAATATAAAAAAGCATACAAAAAGAAAGAAACTTCAAAATGTAACGCTCGTTGCGTATCTGCGCAGGACATGGCCTCTAGTGAAGGTATTTTGCCCATCACGCCCTACGCTGGGCATGCCGGTTAGGGATTACACCTGTCGCACTGCCTCGTGCACTACTTACACAGCTACCCATCGACGACCAATAAGTACACTTACGTATTAGCCGTGGCTAGACAGGCCGCTCCACACCGCGCTCCGCCAACACGCCATAAACTAAACAGACTCTAATATTAGAAACTGCAAAATCAATTCATGAATGGAAGTGAGGCAGTTAGCGAGAGGATATAACGCGTTAATAAACCGCGGCGGAGTGAAAGTGCCGACCCTACTTTCACTCAGCCTTGGATTACGAATACAACGTAACAGTATCGCTTATGCGGCTCGGGCGTTTTGTAATAACAACTGTTTCGGATACCGCAGCCCCGTTTGGATAACAGAAAGTTTGTGTATGATATACATAACTAGTACTGAATTGAAATTAATATATTAACGCGCCCGTATTTCCCTGAAGGAGTAAGAATAGGAATAATTGAAGTGAAATAGTTTACAAGTTATGATCACTAATAAAGTTAGGCGGGGGAAACGAAATTTAAAAAAATATCCATTTGAAAATTGTTATTGAGGTTTCAAATCGTTACAATGTTAAATGGTAATTAAAATTTGACAGGAACTTCTATCAACCCACGTTTGTGTAAAGCAGTCTACGATCTTAATCTTCCTTATATTTTATTATTATTATCAGTCTTACTATTATTATTCTAAAAGAAAACCATGTCCATCAGAAGAACGATGGAAGGGTTGAGTATGAAGAAAAGCTGCAGAAATTATTTAAAACAATATATATATTTTTCTTTAAGTATTTCACAAAATTTGAGTCACCGTGATCTTTGTTACAATCAAATTATTAACGAAGTCAAGTAACAAGTAAGTTATAACTTTCTTTAGTTAATACAACGTTTATTATCACTGAAAGCTAAATATATTATGAGAACGTTATACCGGTTGAATTGCGATTGTCTCATTGTATTATTTAATATTAACGTAGCATCACGCTTGTAATTCCCGAAGAGGTAGGCGGAGGAATGTAGTACACTCCCATGTTGCGTCTATTAAATTCAGATCCTACTGTGGAGTAGGTGGGACGTAAACGCTATAGCCAGTATCTACCAAAAATTCTAAGTTAGAAAAATTCGTTTATACTCGACTCGGGATTCAAACCCAGGAACTCTCCTGCGACAGTCGCACTTGCAACCACCCCGAGGCAGTTAAATGTTTCATATATAATTTCACAGTACTAAAAATGTTTGAGTAAAACGCCGGAGCGTGTCCTACGACACCTCTAAGATGATCTTAATTTTCATCACATTCATTTCATCATCACATAAAATTTCAAATAGCTCCGAAGGCCACCTTTTTAAATTAACAATTTATGAAATGTATATAGCATTAATTCATTAAAAGTTAAGTTTATGCAAAATCATTAATATAAACTCATTAGATAATTCTTGGAGATCTTAATTAGGAGCTAAGTCAGTAAATTTTTCCATTTTATGAATTTTATAACAGTGAGAACTTTAATTAGTATTAAAAATTAACAAAAGGGTTGTAATGAGAATTCGCCTGTACACAGAACAAAGATTTCGTGAAACGTATCTGCTCCTCATACGTGAAGAGTATCTGCTCCTCAGCTCCTTATCATTAATATCCTTATCATTGCATCTGAAATAATAACATTCACATTCATTTTTAATTTATGTTTTTATGTTCTATCTTCCTGCAATTTCAAGATTAAATAAATTGTATTTATAAAAATAAAAAAATGTGGACCTGCTGTCCTAATGTAAATCGGACTAAAGTCATACCAGGTACGAAATAAAAAATCCTTGCCACCTCTTAATATGTATTAACTCGTAAAATACTCACTGTCTTATCAGCTTTCACAATCTTTACACCAAAAACGAATGCAAGCATTTGTATCTACCAACATAAGCCGGCGTGCTAGCATTTATGCTCGACCATATTACCATATTAAAAGCAGTTACACAAAAGTAACATATATTTTAGTAACCACTAAAGATCGAACCCAACACATAAGCCTCTTATAATACGCATCCTGTCATATAAAACATTGTGTACCTAATGTATGAACACACTGCGGCACTAATATCAACATATTGTAATTTGTGAATGCTGTCTAATAAATCGAAGTAAATTTTAGCTCTTCGCATCAAAATGTATTAGAATAAACATGGTATAGAAGCCAGAAATAGAATTTTTCAAACAACTTTCATGTAATTTGTTTCATATGAGAAGCAAGTCTACTTACGTACTTAAGAGCGTGTCTCGCGTCGAGTTAGCAAACGAAAGTCTGTGTTCATATGTCGTCCGCTTTTAACTTTGTTTGTTATAATTATGTATGTACGTCAGAAACTGAATATGGCGATGTATAAACGTTATGTTATAAAATGCATATTATATGTAAATTTACATTTTATCGACATAACACCTTAATCAATTATAACAAGTCTTCAATTGTAACGAGATTCTGCGGCAACGTATTAGCCGCTACTCGGGGTGTTAAAATAGTTTCATAGGCGACGTTGTCTAAATATTAAAACATTATTTTATACACATGATGGTTATAAAGATATAAACAAGCTATAACATAAATCTATTAAACCACTGTTTGACATAAAAACTTTATTTATGAGCCCTTAAAAATAACATGGACTCCAAGAAAAAGTTCCATTCAAAATAATAATCGTTTAAAATATATAGTTTTCAATATTCCAACGCATTAATTCTTCTTAGTGTGTGCCATGGTTATTCAGATAGCGCAAACCGACTTCGGAGCCACAGTGTAGATAAAACGGTATACGAGCATTTGATAGACATACAATAAATCTTTGGGTAACGCGAAATGGGTGATATTAAATGGTATTACTGTTTCTGGTTCAGTAATGTTAATAGGTTTAAGATGTGTCTGAATACTGTGCGGAGAATTTAACAGCTGTGACATAAATGCTTAAGTAGATTATATGTAACAATAAATATCTTGGGACATTATCATACGCGGCCATTTTATTCCAATCACAACAAGCCTTGTGCTATAAATACCTACATATATCAATAAGCGTATAATATAAGAAATGATGGTAGTAACCGCCTTAATCTTCTCAATACCGAGTGAATACATAATGATATAGTGAAACGGTAAAAATATAGGTGATGGTCGACAATAATCCAGTAGTTCAAGATATTTAATAACACTGATGGGCGTCTCTATACAGGTGGCCTGTTCAGCTGAGCTTATGTTGATATATTTTTTTAATTGTTGAAGAGTAACAAAAGAATACTGGCAAGATCATAAACAAATTCTAGTAATAATTCACAATTTACAATTAGCTATACACAAGACTAATAACATTTTATCATAAATGTATTGTTATTTCAAGGTGGTAGAACCCGATGTGGTTCGACTCCGGCGGCACCACCGCCACACCTATTTCTGCCTTATAACAGCAGTGTTAAGCGCTGCTGTGTTC
>DWEJ01002990.1:0-10865 GCA_018245835.1 Mysoria sejanus stolli | reverse complement strand
AAATGAAACTATCCGACAGAGAACTAAGGTCACCGATATAGCTCAAAGGATTAGCACGTTGAAGTGGCAACGGGCTGGTCACGTCTGCCGACGAACGGTGGAGTAAGCGAGTTCTGGAGTGGAGACCGCGGCTTGGCAAACGTAGTTGTAGGATTGTCAGAGTATGATATGATTATACATTATTTTGAACATTAGCGTGCCGTTACGTAAGAGGATTGGAGCGAAGTGTTCGCACGCTTGGTTGTACGTGCGCAATCTAACAGCTTCGCCAAAAATATTCGTTTTAAAGCACCTTATGCTTTTTATGTTAAAGCTAACTTTTCTGTTATTTAATTTATCATATTTTGAATATGTTCAAAAATAATGGTATGCAGAATAAATTTCCTCTCGCCTTCTTGATCACAATCTGTATATTTTAACATGATTTTATTTGTTTTAGTTAATCCGCTTTAGTTTTTTTTACTATAATTGAATAACAGTGACTTGTTGCATCTTTTCCGTGAGATCGTAGTAGATTTTCAACTATTTCCAGTCTTCCTAAATGTCTCGCATGGCGTGCTTGCTTGACTTGCTTGACTTTGAATGTTTTGGTCTGCATAAAAAATACACTGTTTTTGTAATTTATCTATTGGCTCGCGTTTGACTGCTAAATAGACACATTTTATCAAGTATCAAGAGCGAGAAGCGAAATGCGGCTTAGAATATATTACACTTGCCTAGGAAGTGCCTAGTGCCTATCACTCTAGTCTTGACTAATTCCAGGTTGTACGAATCAGGAAAAATTGATTTTCGCAAGGAATTTCCTCTTTCGTAGTAGTAGTATCAGAAACGCCCACATGTCGCCCAACTTAAGAATGTGAAACGTAGTCGGAACCAAGAGCGGATCCAGCCTTGGCGCCAAGGTGGGGGGGGGGGGTACATTTTATATGCGTTCATTCCCCGATAATGTATTTGATATTAAAGTTATTATTATATTAGTTAAGTACTATATTAAGTTAATTAAACATTGAAAGTACTTAAGTAATTTGTATATTGTGACAAAAACTTATAAATCATTGTTTAACTATCTTAAGTGTTAGTTTTCAGTAAAACTACGTAACGTAACTTCACGCCTGTAATCTTCGAAGTGGTAGGCAGAGGACTGTAGCACACTTGCACGATTCATAACTTACGTTTACATCCCACACTATTCAATAGGTTGTGAGCCTATTGCCATACCACCGGGTATAACTAATAAAACTATCAGTATGTATTAATAGGTCCGTTAGAGTAAATACACTACTATAAATAGGTCCAGTTTGTGTATGTTAGTATGACTGAAGTTAGTACAAAGTTAGGTCTGATATCTCACACATTTATCATTAGTAGGTTTACATGTATCAACCAAAAAGTGCTTTGTTAATAATTTATTCGCGGCAGAAACGGACGTAGCGATGGAAATTATCGTGGCTTAGCAATGATAATCCGTCTTAAGGAGGTCAGAGCGTACTTCGCGCAAAGGGAAAGTCCATGAATACCCCAATCTTGCGCTAAGTTCAGGAAACTTAGGAAAGTTAGGTCGATAAAAAAGTTTTTTGTTTGTTCCGTCCAACAAATCGATATTTAATTTAAGATACGTACATGGACATATTAGTATACCTCTTTCGTTGTTGTATATTTGGAGATTGTTCATTAGCTTTCAGTATTATTTCGCGAAAATATATACGCATTATTAAAAACCGATTTAGTTGTAAGATCTAAAATGACATATTCATACCTAGAGCACTATGAATGAAATTTTGTTAACATGAAGAGATATATTGTATGTGCATAATAAAGCAAATAAAAAGCATTACTTCGTCTAGTTAATAAACGGTAACACAACACTTATCGGTGTGAGCCTAGTAGTTTGAAATTCGACCTCGCACTCCGGTAGACCGGGTTGAAATCACCTCTTAAAAAATGTGCGTTTTAAGTTTAAATATCACTTGCTATTACTAGGCACTAATCTAGACTCCGTACTACTACTAGGTATTTCGAATTAGTAAAACCTAATAGTACCCGACCTGGAAATCGAACTGGGGACCTTTCGATAAGCCGCGTATGCAATCACTCGGCCAACGAAACAATCGACGTCAGTACAATTTTGGTTCGTACAAGTTAATTTTGTATTCTTTCGATCCTGTGCCCCACAATAAATGTAAATAAAATCTAAACGACCACCGACACCTGAGCATTGTTGCACTAACTTGTCCCATTAATTCAGCCTCGGTACAGCCGATCTTGGTCATTAATATGAAATATTGAGGCAGGGCTCTTGGACCAAAATAATATACCCACGACATACCTACATAACGCTCGGCTGTAATTAACGACAGCGTTAAAAAATTAGACTTTTCAAAGTGTTAAGCGAATTAAGAACGGACAACGATTAATATTTCTTAGAGACAGATTAAAAAGTTGAGAAAGAATGGATTGGGAAAGCGAGAGCGTTTACAAATTTAATCATGGTGAAATTTAAAAATCATTTTCACATTGGATTGGTAACATTTAACCTACCACGTATGCAACAAAATGAATTCTGAAGAATGTAACAAGTTTTCTAATATGACAGTATGAAGACGAAGGCCTTTTAGCGTGACTGATTGATTCATCAACGTACAATCGTAACTGCAGATATTAGACGTATAAAATATGAACAATAGGTTCCTTCTATAGGCAAAGCGAGCAATGAGCATTGAGACATATTGCCTCTAAGGGAATAAAACAAGGGCCGAGAATTTGTATTTCGTGGATGAAAATATAACTCGTAACATATGTACATAACATATTAATAAATATGAAAGGCAACAGTAAATCATATAATATAATTGAAACAAATACGACAAAATATTTATTCAATTTCGGCCGAGCGCGCGCCGCCCGAGTTTGAATTTAAAACGTTAATATATTTGAACGGTGGCGGCGTCGCGCTCGGCTGTTCAATTTCTGGTGGAAATAAATCCTGGAACGAAATATTGTATTGGCGACAGCGTTGGAGTGCTTTGTGGCGTCCGTGCACTTTATTGAATGTGAAATTATGTTAGCTCATATGTGGCTGCAGTATAAAGGAGCTTCGTTCCATTAAAATCATTATGACAGCGCAATTGCCTTAGATAGTTCATTACAAAGCAAATATTGCGTAACACACATTGCAATTTCCATTTCTGTAAAAACAAAAAAATTATAAATATTCTGTAACTGGTTGCACAATTATTTAAATGAGTTTTTATTAAGTATACTACTTCTCTTTAATTAACCACAGACAAGATTTTCTGGCCATACTCGTAGCTTATCCTAAGCCATAACAGAGACAAAACGAAAGCACCACTTTATAAAACCAAATACAGTGACATAGAGTCTGTAAACAGGTACCTACGTATACATTTATACATATTTCCATTTAATAAACTTCCCATTTCGTCACAAAGTGATTGCCCGACGGCGCAGAATTCCAGCACACCCGAGCCTACATTCCAGTTCCGCAACTATAAACCGGGGACTAATAATTACGGAATCGGTATGAGGGTCGGATCGCAATGCAGCGCCGTTCGCGCCAATTTCCTGCAATACATGTTAAATGCCCGCCAATCGGGCCCTCCCTTTACTTTCTGCTACACCCCAAAGCGTTCGTTTCATAGGCGGCCTATAACGTTCTACGTTTTATTATTTCAATTATTTTATTGTTCAACGTATTTGCAGTTTAGATATGTAGTGACATATAGTACAAGGTCTATTTAGTTAGATAGACCTTGTACTATTTTAATAAAAAGCTGACAGCCTTACATCTTAAATACATTATTACTTACATCTTAAATACATACAAATGAAGACACAGTGACGGTCAGAATACATATATTTGTTCTGGGTGGTTATCGAAGCCACGAACGCCCCAGCAGTAAGAGTAATTTGTACCAGTAATCTATCTATACAATGAGCTTCGTGTGCGTGGGCAGGCGTTCATACACTGTACCATATCAATATATTATGAAAAAGTCAATATTTCATTTATATATTCACTCATAATATACAGAAGGAATATTCTTCAAAAGTAATGTACCTACTTTTGAAATATATTCCTTTTTTACACTGTTTCTCAAATTGTACTGTTAAAGTTAGATTTACTTTAACTATCTATCTCTTGCGAGGTTTGCGCTGGCGATGCGCGTGGTGTCTGAGGATCGCCTTTAAAAATTTATAGCTATACGGTCCATCCATATGTGTGAAATGACGTGTGCTTTAACGCCGATGCATTTTATGGGGTTTTATCCACGGAGTAAAGAGAGAGCCGAGGTTAGGACCCGTGTTACGGGTTTTTAGGGAAATGTCCTTTTATAAGGTGTCAGATGGCGGACGGAAAGTTCCTTCATATCCCAACCCGACAACGTTTCACGATCCTTTCAGATGTATCTATTTAAATAAAAGTTTGAATGCACCTTCTGTTTGTGTGGATATTTGTAATGTTAAATGAATTCGTGACGAAGCATAAACAAAAAGTAAACGAAGCGACACCTTTTGTATATTTTATTTACTTTTACTTAGAAAAAGATTTTACTAAATTTCTTTGTTATTGTATTGAAACAGTATACTGAATGATTGTATATTAAAGCTATATGCTACACAATCAATTTTAAGGCCGGTTTCCTGAAATGAGAGAGAGTTAGTGCTAGAAGACAAGAGAGTAAGCCAATTACAGAAACCGGTGGCAAAGCTTTTCTCGTTTTAAATGCTTCCTGTCAGTTTCATAATTTTTTTTTTCTTAATACCTTAGAATTCTATTTTCAGAATAAAAGGAGGAACGACTACATAGCGTGTTCTTGAGGCCAAACGTGATAGGCAGACTTTACAAGCATTAGACAAAACTATGGGTAACTCCCACGCCTTCGAGGAACTACGAGGATGATATCCGTTATGTGTAAGGCAGCAAGTTTCCTCACTATATTTTGTTCATGCTTGTCTTTCTCTAATGTTAATTACTTTACTAACTCACCGTGTTTCTACGTTATGAGCCTGTATCCGCCGGTGTCCTTAATCGCGGCGACGGACGAGCGGTGGTCGGAGCGTCGTTAATTAATAACTGTGCGTTGTGGGTGTTGGGGCAGTCGTATCTTCTGCGGGGTGATTTATTAACGACTGCGCCACCAAATTTAATGGTCAATATGACAAGCTGGGGAGACGGTTGACGTACTAAAGATGTACTGATCTGGACTAGGGACGGTCACTCGGGTTTCATTGTTATGTGAATCGATAGTTCTAGAGACAATTTTGGTGACCAAAAATTTACACAGACAGGTTTTATCCGTTTAATTTATAGTTCCACTGTTGGAACGCAGATCTTATGTCTGAGTGAGAGAATGACAGAGCCATAGTCAGCCACGCTGGCCAAGTGTAGATTCGCAGACTTCACACACCTTAGAAAACATTTTGTTTTTTAGTAGGTTTCCTGGCGATGTTTTCCTTCACTGTTATGGCAAGTGATATTGACGCTTCGTAAAGAGGCGAGCCCCACAATTTGAACCTGAGCTTTCGGCGTGATAAGTTAAATTTCAAACCACTAAGCTATCACTGACAGTATAGAAACTCGAATTTTCTTACTGTATATGTTTTGATTTGCGCATTTAGTTCATGTTACCAGAATAACAGCAGGCAGGTAACACACACAAGGAGTTTTTGCCGCTCATGGACGTCCGTAGTCGATCTTGATTGGGATTAGATTGTTAGTCTCGGTTCGTCTAATGTAGTAACAGTTGATGTCTGATGATGACGATGATGAGGACTGCCGGTACTGGGTTTCTGGGTGAAAATTCGACGTGATAGGACCTCATTGGATTTTCCTAACTTATACATTTACAAGTTGAAATATCTAGTAGATACTCGGAGGTTGATAAATGCCAGATGTATGGATGGCAATAGATTCACCATCTATTCCACAGTGGGATGTGGCAGAGGTGTGTTTGCCACTTCCCTATCTTCAGAACTACCTCTTGCCTACCTCTTCGGGGATTCCCTTGCGTCATGTTACGAACGGAGAAAGCAATAGAATATAATTTTTAATATTATTTATAATAATATAAATACATAATGTGTGTTCAATTGTAATGGGATAATGACTAAACACTTCGGCCCACGCTTCGTACCTTAGAGATTTATATATTTTCCTGAAGCTAAGCAACATAAGCACAGGAAGCCACTTATATACATAAGTAATAAAGCAAAGTAACCATTCGGAGAATCGTTCTAATACTGTGCTTAACATTCCTTCCTGGAATTGGAAATGTACGAGTATGTTCCCGAGTATTAAAATATTAACCATTGCCAAGTACTAACTTGTAGCAATATACGAAAAAGTTACAACTGTTTCCGTTTATTTGTGTTCAGTGTACATAAAAATATTAATATTCAACTGTGAACTGCCAATCTTTTATAGTATACGCTGAGAAATTGAGAGCTCATAAAACATACATAGATAATATACTGAATATATCTTAAGAGGCATTCATTAGTGTAATTAAAATAAACTGAAAATATCGGTTAATAGACGTAATATTACGTTAGACTTCATATCTCGGGGTAGACCAAGAGCAAAAAGTTCCAATAACTCTCGGGGTACTCTTTAATAAAGCGATAATCGATACAATATCTTTTTACGGGAATAGCTTTGGAAAGAGAAAAATTTAACTTATGACAGCTGAACATATGTGCGTAAAAAGGCTATGCGTATATTTATGTTTGTATGATATTACAAACTAATATATAATTTGTCAATAATACATGTAAAACTTGACTAACCCTCGAGGTCATGTAGAGTTTGATGCACATGCTCTGTCAATGTGAAGTGTTGTCAATAAGTGGCTAATCTGAGTTTTGGAAGTTTTTAAGCCGCTGTGGAGGCATTCGACAAAGATCATCGGCTGTAATCCAAGCATGTATTGCATGTATTGCAAGCTTATATTGCGCAACGAAGAACGAAAATGTTTGTGGAAATATATGACTACCCGCTATTCGACCGACCGACCGTGCTCAGCGTTGCTTAACTTTGCCGATTACTAGTGCTGTGTAAAGCTAACTTCTTAATTTAATATCTGAAGTGTAAAGCCTAGCATCAGCATAGTAACATCACGCCTGTATTCCACAAAGAGGTAGGCGGAGGAATGTACACACTCATGTTTTTCCATTTACGTTTACGTCCTACTATGGAATAGGTGGTGAGCCTATTACCATGCATCGGGCACATATCCACATATATATTTCGTTAGAGTAACAGTTTCGTTTCGTTAGACTAACAGTCTTTTAATAAAAACATACATAGAATACAATTCCATTTAATATTTAAAAAAAGTCATTTTCTCTATGACTACCGTTTCCGGCAAAAACGACCCAATTCAAATAATTTTTTACATACATATCGTATAAACACAATAGTTATGTGTAATAATTTTTCAACCGTAGCCAAGAAACCTTCCAGCGGGCGTTGGATATAGTAGATAACAAATAAAATATTTAGCGGGCGCCCGTGAATTATTTATAGTTTCACTTTTATTCAGTCGGAGCGGCCACCTGGCACCTAATAAATCTCGAGGCGATAATTCAGATTGTTTTCACTAGAGTCCTATAAATCCTGCGAGCCAGTTCCCTACTTTCTTGATGTTGCGTCCTTGAGTGAACCTGTTTGCGTATAACCTTACCGACTCGTCCCCCCAAAAATTCGCAAATTCGGGTTATTTATTTGTTTTCGCAGACAGATTATCGGACAAGGGAGAAATCATCATTCGCTTTCGTCCGGTGGTGTTTTCATTTTCGTTTACAGAATGCCGAATGCTCGGCGTGACTTTAGTGAAATTTATTTCGCTTGTTACGAGTAGGTACGTCTAGAATGTTTGATAAGTTCCAGTACCGTTAGCGTCACACAGTCGGTTGCATAGTACCTACTGAATAATAGGGAAGTATGTTTATCTTTTCGATACTTTTGACGGAAATATGAGGTAATGATAGCAGAGTAACATAAAGGGATAACGGATACCTAGCCTTCCGGTTCCGAACATGGCGGGGTCTGTACTGTGGTAGCCGGTGTGTTAACATTTTAACATATTTCTACATCTATCAATCTATATGTAGATAATTTCACACCCACACTCAAAACTAATGCTCGTTTTCGTAACATGAATGTTGGTCGTGGGTAAAAATACATATAACGCACAAAGGTCGTCTCAAGATTTCTGAAAACTCAATCAACGGACGAGTATACCCTTACTTCTGTACATGAAATTTACTAGTTCATTCCAAGGATTTCAGTCAGTTTAGACTTTCTAATAGCTCGGGCTGTGAGCGAGAAAACGCTTGCAAACTATCCAAAAGCATCCACCCATCAACACAAATACTTTATGTAAACTTAATTGAAAGAACGAAAGCTACGATTGAACGTACAAACAGTTCACAGCGCGTTGTGGTCTCTTTATAACAGCCACATCGGAAAGTTTGTGTTATAGATCTTATAAAAATCGTGGCAAAAAACAAAGATTGGATAGCTTACTGTAGATTGTTCCTTTTGTCCATGGGCGTTCGTGTTCTTTGAACGCAGCATATTTTGTAACATCGATTGCAAAAGTCAACAATTAAAAACAAAAGAGTTATAGAAGATTAGTCTACTTTCTTTCCACAGCGTCGATTTATCGGTCATAAGTTGAAAATGCAGCGATTAATTATTTTGCGGTTAAAATTTGAGCTACTAAGTATTTAATATGTCGTATGTCTGTTATTTAATGTCATAAACAAGTCATTTTTACTTTTTCTTTTAAATCGGCATTTAATCCATAAAATAACTATTAATACGAAAAAAATTCCTTACAGTTTAAATTATTCCCATATGTAATTTTATTAAAATCGATTCAGTGTAACAGAGAAACAAGCCAACCACAACTGGAGTTCTCTTCGCAATTATAATATTGATAGAAAATAACTATCATAGATATTTTGTTACATTTTTTGTCTTAAACGAAATTCTGCATGGATCTCAACTTTGCTACACTACACAGAAAAGCCCAGCAGTGGGATTACAACGAAATTTTACGTTACAACTCTTTCACCCTTTACACGCATCGCAATTCGCAACGTGCCTTTTTATATATTGGTCGTGTAAAGGGGTAGTAACTAAAAGAACGTTCTTAACATCAAAGGGTTGACTGAGTGACTGAATCGTTGACTTCAAAACCCTACGAGCCGTTGTTTATTGAAATTTCAACTTTATTGCGACGGAGATAAGGCATAAATGAATTTAGATGTGGGTTTCGAGAGGTATAGTATATGACATGTCTACACAATGGAGGTTCTAGTGCAAGCACAAGGGCACTGTTTGACCTCAGAGAAGTATCAAGTGGAGAGTTGGGTTGATCTACATTAACATCGACGTAATGGAAAAGTGTACATGAAATACGGAAATTTTACATACATCCCGAGACATTGACGTTATTGACCACTGTTCCGAGGTGTTTTCCGGTTGGTAATAAAACTTTTCCGTGTTAAAAATGAACAATACTTTTTGAATAGTGTCAATTGTAAAATCATTCCTTGCAGGGTACGAAATGGAAATCTGGCAAGATGCAAGCAGACCGTCATTCTGAAATCAAAATCTGTAAACACCCATAGTCACGTACTTGTCATTTATAAAAAAGTAAGGAGCAATATTACACAGCGGTTTACCGTCTCCCAGCTTTGAAGTTGATAAGTCTTCAAATCAGTGTATAATTGAAAGACGCGTGGGCCACACGCGAGACGAAATTCCTTTAAGTCTGGGAGAAATTTACATAACTTGCACTTCATTATAATATCATCTCGTACGCTCCATATTTTGGGGGTTTCGTGTGAATTAAAGTTAGATAGTTGGGGGTAATTAGCACTCCCCAACCCCCATCATCCGCTCTGATTATAACGGAACACGAAACGCTTATCAGGGGCTCGCAGCTGTAGTGGTTTTAGTGATCGTTGTAGGACAGGACGACATGTTCATAATACACGTAAAATATGCGGAGATGGTTAAGTCAGAGTTTCTGAGATCTACGAAGAAAACATTAAGAATATACGTGTTACGAAATGATAAACTATAATTTTATATACGTGTAACGAAATGATAAAATATAATTTTATTACTTTGGCGCAAATTTCTTGTTCCCATCTACAACTGTAACCGTACGTTTCATTCTGAGATCAAAATCTCCGAATTTGAAGATAAAATAAGTTGCGAGAATAGAAATGATCCTTTAAACCAATGATGATCATAGAAATGAATGTAATAGCAAATTGTAAAAAGACCGAACTCCTATTACTATTAATGAAGCGAAATAAAAATTTTATGTTCTCTGTTTTACAGTCAATATAACGATGTCTATGATATAACGTGACGCATTAAAAAGTTACGCAAATCTATTGCAAGCGGTGGGTGAGACAGAAAATTTTAACAATGCAACAGTGCAAACAGTAAACGTAACTAGACGTTTAGATAAAGTAAAGGCGAATTATAAAACGTTACGAAGATTTCCCGAGCAGAAGGCATCACTAACACAATCGCTACATTATCAAGCTACGACGGAAGCGGGATGAAAACGACCTAGTGACACCGCGATAAAGTTTCATTTTAAATGACAACCAATTTTTAATACACCATAAATTCACGCAAGAATTTTGTTTTGAAAAGAAAGAAAAACTGCGAAAACTCAGTATTATTATTTCGGCGCTTGATATATTCCGTTTATAAAGAGGATGAATCCAATTTCCGTTTGCCGTTCACGTTTTACGTCACTGTCTCGCGTGTACGTTTCTCTATTTAGCCGTCTCGCTCGTTTAGTGGGCTTAAA
>DWEJ01002989.1:0-10867 GCA_018245835.1 Mysoria sejanus stolli | reverse complement strand
TACGATTGTATGTTAAAAACTTATAAAAGTAAATAAGACATCCGTTGTGTACGTAAACTGGTAACGTCAGACACACAATTGTCTATGGTCAACGGGTAGAACAGATTGCAAATTTATAGACGTATATTCTTGTTGAAAATCGTGCAAAAATAACAATGTTAGAGTTTTAAAATTTATCGACTTACGAATTTCTACCAACGCTAGACTAGAAAATTCTCACCCGTACATTCGTGTTTTAAAATGTATTTATTCCGTAGTCAGTTTCATTAAGGATATTCAAATTGATTTTAAATGTACCTAAATTTATTACTTACAATCCAACTACACGGAACAGGCGGGCGCAAACAAACGCAAATGGCGTCGTTATGTTGAAACGCTGCGCTAAATGGCTTGGGGGTGCACGTCGTCAACAACACTTTGAGAACCGCTTGTTGCTACACTGTCTACAATATCTATTACAAGGAAATATTAGAGATACATACGTACACAATCCGTGTGGAGTGGCGCCGATTAGGGCCGGGCTATGTCCAGCTGTGGGTCTCCAAAAGCTGAAGCATGGATATATACACAATGTTGTCTCTTTCTTACAGGAGTTGACAACGACTAACAATTTCCATCTATGGACTAGCAAAGACTAACTATTTCCAGTTATGATCCTTGTGATCAATGTATTAATTCCAAAAAGGTAGTTCCGATTATTCTTACTTTTTAAAACTAAAGAACAATCGATTTTATAACGGTACAAGGTAATGATTGATTTAAAAAATGAAAAACGGATGTGTATATTTGTAGTTTCAGAAGTTATTGTTTGTATAAAACTGAATCGTTAGCCCGTTTGTATTATCGTTTGTGTTAATTATCAAGATATTGATTAACTATTGGTAACATTGCGTCAGCAACATCATCAAAGTAAATAACCGAAACTTGATAAAACATTTTCATAGTTCGGTTTGACAGACAGATTGTACAAGCCGCAAAGTTCAAGACTTGTCTTTCGTTCGTTTCTTCAATTTAATTTAATGTTATTGAAAGTAATATTTTATTGGAATGTAACTTGTCTTGCGTATGCCTGCCTCGTTGATGGTGATTTCAAGTGCTTCTGCTTAACTTGAGGTCTTTGGTTCGATGCCCGTTCCGGATGTTATTGTGTTTTTTTAACTTAAAATTCCCAGCATCTTGAACTCTGTATTCGTGACAGGTGTACGGAAATAAGCTCACTCCTGCTCATTAAATGGGACTTATAATAAAACGAGTAAAACATGGGAATACCTACTAAACTCTTTTTCCTAGCTCATTGGGTAAATATAAACCTTTTATTGATATAGTTCTTTCATAGATACAGAAATAGTCCACAATATCTGTATTTTAAATCTGCTTTTATTTTCGCTAAATATTTGTACATATTTGTTTTAATTGCTAACACTTCGAAGCAACATCCAAGAGGCAATTCTCTGTTCAGTAAATGAAGTTGTTTAGCCGAAACGCTGCGGTAAATGTCTAATGGGCGCGGCTAAATGCTTCATTTTCAACTTATGTACGCAGCGTACACAAACTACGAGACCTTATTGTCTAATACTTAGCTACAAGGAGGAGTAACTTTTAATTCATTAAATAATTAAAGACAAAATAACAAATAATTTTCGTAAAATATTGATTGTAATCAAGAAGAAATTATTATTTCAAAAATATAAACGAAGATAATATTACTATCAATAATACTATTCATGTTGAAGACGGGTGACCTCTCAGAATGAAAACGGTTGAGAGTGTTAAGACCTTAACACCATTCTTCGCCACGCTGACGAAGGACGGGTTGCCAAACTTCACACACATTAGAAAAAAATATGGATATCTCTGAATGAGTGCAGGTTTTCTCGTGATATTTTCCTGCGGTATTGTATTAAAAAAATAAGTTTATGTCGATGATAGAGTAGTCAGATTGTTACAAGCTTTTATAATAAATTGAATTGATACAAAAATTGAAAGTCCCGGCAAGTACGATAAATTGGTTTTCAATATCCCAACACAGGTAGCGCCACAGGTATATTGAACCGCATTATCGAAGTTTTCCTAAAAACATTATTGTATGCATCGTATATATAAGATTCAGATTAATCAATTGAAATATTTATGTACGCTACAAGGATTTCTTGGAAGGTATTCTCAGTGTGCTATAACATGGTTTTCTTAAAGAAAGGCTAAAAGAGTCCTTCAGGACTGGTAACGCGATGGTGACACCTCTCGCGTGAGCAATATCTATAGGCGACGACCGTCTGGTGGTCCGTTTGTAATATAAACAATAATATGTCATCCATAAATACACTAAATCTGGTAAATCTGGTTTCATAAACTGTAAGCAATAAATGTACCAGCGTCGCACAAATTGCATATTTGTACAACACCGTGCTATGCGACGCTGGGCTGTCTGTGCACCAAATTACTATCACGACATTATTTAAAATTACCATCAAAAATTTTGAAGAGTTATCTGTAGAATACATCTGTACATTTGAATCTGTACATTCTGTACAATACACGGAATTCTAAATTAACTCCTAACTCGGCATTTCGTCGTAATATGCCGCGGTGCAAGGAGCGTCGCTCAGCTAGCGATCGTATTCAATCAGGCGAGCACCAGACGGTCTGTGTCCCATCTTCAAATAAATATTGTCTCAGATTTTCATTGACAATTAATAGCGGCACGTAACAGTTCAATTACCACAGAGACCACTATTCACTATTCAGCTTCAGCTAACAAAATATAAATTACTTTTCCCAGGCAAATTGCAAGCGTAGCTCTTAAGAATAAGAACGAAAATGGCTTGCCTTATATTTTGACGTTGTTTGTGACTACCGATTTCATGTTCGATTTAACACATTCACTGGAACGAATGACCGGAAACCAGCCCTTCAAAGGACACATCGAGATGTTTAATAAAATGTAGTGCTATAATTAGGTCACAGACCTTTTGTGGCATCGGGCATTTTTTTATAAAAATGCTATACCACAGCCAGTGAATTGGGTCTAACTCTCGGTATAGTGGCCACCGAGAGTTTGCCATTCAAATCACGACGCACACTTTGTAAACTATATGCGTTTTTGAAGTTGGAGGTCGTGAGCGCCCTGCCCTACGTGGTGAGCAGTAGCAGAGATATTTTCACTCAGTTTTCAACCCTGCATAGCCCTTATAATCTTCATCGAGATGTGGGCGGTGAGTGGGCTTACTCTTGTAGATTATTACCCCCGGCACCGCAACAAAACCGAACTACCAAATAATAATAGCAGAAGATCTAATAAATCCATTATGCTTCGCAATTTCTGCAAACGGGCATTGAATGGGCAGCGCGTAGTTTTTTTTTATATATAACACTACCGTTTAAATGTCACGCTAAAAACAATATCAACTGACATTATGTTGTGATTTCATTCATTGTGGGTTGTATTACGTAACTGAAACGTAGATGCCTACACGCACCTGCCAGCCCTTAGGGTAAATACAGGCGGCATATTATTTTATTTGTTACGTTTACTTTATGATGCATGGACACACCAATAACAACAGCTGCTATCAATCAATGGCCGTGCTGCTGAGTGAAGTTTCAAAGTCAGCCCGAGGCTCTGACCCCATCGATTGGAACTTAAAATTCAGAAACGCTCTATTTGCTCATTGACGTGGAAATATTCCCAACAAAACGGTTCAATATAACGCTTTTACGGAGCATAAAGTTTTATGCTACATTACGCTTGCAATTATTAGCCAAAAACAATCAATAATCATTACCAATTACGTACCTTCACACCAGGTCTTTTACGGGGTAGGTAGTTAGCACCGAGCAAAACAAAAGCCAATCTTTACATGAGTGACATGCGTTGCTTCGATAGGTCCTAGGTTTTACGTGTTTGGAAATAGACGAATACATTCATCTACTTTCACTCGCTTCACATTACCACGCCAGGTGCGAAATCTTTACACTCCGATCAGCCATTACCCGGTCTGTTTGGTCCATATAAATGTTACGCAAGAAAATATAAATACCAACCCGTACGCTTGTGGTTGTACCTGTGTATGTGTGTATATTGTTCAAACACCGTGGTTTTATGAAGCTCTTGGCTGTCAATAAACTAGATTTATATAAGCCACGTCGGCCGATGTTTACTGCCCAGCGGAGGTAATACTGTTCGCTGGGTATCACACTCAGCAATAGCTCGTTTGCGATATTCCAGTATTAAAAAGTGTAAGATTTTTTTTCTATTCGGATTTCTATTGGCTACAGTCTTAACTGATGGAGAGAAATGATAGCGCCTATGACCCAGATGCTTGCCTGGTAAAAGCCTATTCAAATTTAGTTTGAAGTGAGCCAAGTTGCTTCCATACGTAGAATAGCAAACACTTCGAAAATACGTAACGTAACTTCACGCCTGTAATCCCCGAAGAGATAGACAGAGAAGTGCAGTACACTCTCACGTTTCACGTTTACGTCCCACTACGAAAAAGACTACTTCGAAAATACCGTTGAATTACTAGAATTAATGTAAACATTAAAATTAGCAACACATGATTATTTCGTTAATAAATGTCGATAAGTATGTATGTAGTATATAGCATTACTGCCTTGTTGAGAGGTCCTGCTTTCGATTCTTTGGTCGGGTATTATTAGATCTTTCTATTAGTGGCTCGGAGTATGAATTTAAGCCCGCTGGTGGGGAAAAGACTCACCACCTATTTCATAGGACGTCTAACAACAGGTGACGTCTAACAACAGGTGATGTTTTTATTTAATATTTTCCCGATGAAAAATAACTCTCGCGTCACACTTCGTTGATGAAGCGTAGCTTCGAGCGAATAAATTCTTTTACACAATAAATGTTAATTTTAGACCAACGAGCGGTGTTATGATAGAACGTACAAACTTAATGCCGTTTTTAACGATTTCCGTGTACTTGCGCTGTAGTTAAAAGCTGTCATCGGAGCGATGGGAAATAAATGTTAAAATACGTGAACAGATGACGTCAATATTTATATTGGATGTAGAATATATGGGATACATTATTTTTTTTTATGTGAGAAGAGCGGCAAATGAACAGGCGGTGGTCATGAGTGGCCACTAAGTTTGTGAGTTAAAACCTACACCAACAGAGCTAAAAGTAAAGCATTATTAGTGTCAGTTAATATGAGTACTTTTAACGAAACATCATGCCTGTAATCTCCGCAGAAGTAGATGTAGTACGCTATCTTGTTTCACCAGTTACATTAATTGCCACAATGGAATAGGAAGTGAGCATGTTATCGTACACCGGGCATCCAAACTTCGAGTCACTACTGGAAATTTCTACTGAAAAATCTAAAATATCAAATACACTAGCCCCGATCAGGGATTTGAACTGAGGATATTTCGATAAGCAGACGTGCTTGCAACCACTTGATTTTAAAAAAAACAACACTACAATAATGAAACTTTTAGTAGCCATAGTGTAGTCTATTATAGTTATATAGGACAGATCCTATTTGTTGATGCGCCTCTTGACCACGAGGACCGGTATCCACACACTTTAGATAGAACAACTATTTCACATTGTCTTTTATGTATAACGTTCATTCGTTTTTCGTTGATGTCATATTACGTAACAATTACAGTTTATACATGGAGGTTCACCGAGTAAAGTAAGTATCAAGGAGATATATGTCGTACGAGAAAAAAGAATATTGAAAGAGAGAATATTCGTAAATTAAATATTTTTAAATGTATTTACCCGTAAGCACTCCAAAGAATAGTGTAGTGTTTACAAGAAAATAAAATTTACGAGTAAGAAGAGCTTGGATTTTTCAATTTGTCGCGATAAATTACTTTACGTGAGCCATAGCAAGGTCCACTGCACGAGGTGACGCGTGTACATACATATGTGTGTATGTATTTAAGTACATATACACTCGAGTCGTTGCACCCTTTTCACGTTTCATTTTTAGATTCGTATTTTTAAATTGTCCGCTGGGGATCCATAAAGTTTGACTCTCATAATTATCATGAACGCTTTTATAGCTGCACTATTGGACTTTTGGTGTCCTTTTGAAGCAAGAAGATTAAGGGTACGGTCTACCACGCTGGCCAACGACTTTAACACGTCTAACATTTCTCACAATAATTTGTCTTATACTTAGAGCATTTGCTATTAACAGTGAAAGTAGTACCTACTTAATTTATTAAATTCAAAGATCCATGCCAGTATCCAAAACTCATATCACCGGATTGAGAAGCTCAAATCCAAATTAGGCTTACTTTGGTGAGGTTATAATAGTACTTATTTGACAGCAGGAAACAACTGCAAAGTGAACCCACAAACATTCGTGCACATTCTACTGTCATCAAGTTACAGGACAGGGGCACAGCTGGTAATATCCGGGCAGAGCTCGCTTACGCATTTATAATATTTCCACTGTACCTATTTCTACTGCCTAGCAGAGCTCGGATAAAACTGTTTCGGTTTAAACGTCATAAACAGATATACTAAAGTATTCAAAATGAATCCTGAGAGGTCAAGATAACTAAAAGATGTAAAAAAATGTTTATTACTGCATAAATATATATATTAAGATGATCATATAGTTATTCAAGATTTTTTGGTGATTTATTTTCTATTGTAGGAAACTAATCAAGCTGATGTAACAACATCACACTGGACACCACAATTCACACCAATCTGGTATTACTGTTCGGACACGCATAATCTTGTTCATAGTTAATTTGAAATTAGGGAATCACAATTGAAATTTTGATTTAATTTTACACATAAATCTATAACTGCCTTTATAAGAAACAATTTCTAAACGGCACTCTTAAAGACATGTCCTACGGTTAGCACATAATAGTCGGCGAGACAATAGTCCATTCACCTTCGACTCCGGCTGATTGGGTGCAATAAAATTTTAAAGACCGAATGAATCAGATTCATTAAACGAATCGTTTATTATCAGCATTGCGTTTTGTACATCATACTAGTCCGTGATAAATTGTGTACTGTTTGTGCGGTACGAACATTGATCTATCTTGATACTAGAGGTGAATATATTAGTAGCAAAGCATTTGAAGTTCGTAGCGCACTTTGAGGATTAATCCTAATTCACAGATATGAGTAATACCATTCGTTCACACACTCATCGTGTATTCTCTGTAACTTTGAACGTTGTTTGCGTTTTAGAACGGCTTTCCAAAGATCATTTCACATGAGGGCTTATTTAGATGTCAAAAATATACTTATCTCACACTGGTGAGTGTGTGTGATGATTGTAACATTTTAAATTATGAAAGGATATTTCGTTTTCTAGCTAGATATTCGCCAAGAAGAATTTTACGACATACAGGGGATTGAAAGATTAAAATATACACAACTCAGTACTAATCCTTAATTTGAAATTTCACACAAATGTTTCTCAATACATACTTACTGCCGCTGTAAAATAATTGAATATTAAACCCGTTATTACGCAGTGATGTGAGCGAATTTGAAACCTCAGTAATGCGGAGCGGGCTAGCGTTATACGAGGTTCTAATTGAGATATGCTTAATATGAAAAGATCTGAAGACATTCGCTTTACCGTTTCAACTTTACACATAATATTTAGTACACATATCCCTCAAGGAACAGTTCTAATACTGTGATATGTATATGTGGGTACTTCAAAAGTTAGTCGGTTGTCAGCCATTAAACGTGTACCAGTGATCCGTGTGTTTCTCTCGTATTTACCCAAAATACATTACAAATACTAGGATCCGGTCTAATCCCCGAAGAGATTAACTCAGGAGTTTAGTACGCTCCCACGTTTCACCTGTTAACATAAAAGAATTAGAAATCTCGATTTGAAAATAATTATACTGTCTCATTGGTTCCAAGCGCTACTGCCGATCGAGAGGTCTCGGATTCAAATCCCAGGTTGGGCACAGCAAGGTTTTTTTAATTAGATTTTCTAGTAGTTGCTCAGAGTCTCGATATATCTGCCCGGTGTATTGCAATAGGCTCGCCACCTATTCCATTGTGGAACGGACGTAAATGTACCTCTCCTACCTCTTTGGCGAATACAGGCGTGATATAACGTTATAAAAATAATTTCGTTTTGCGTTTTTTCCCATTGCCTGAAATTAGAATAAATTCACGAAACATTATAACAATATCGTCAATGATACCTACATAAGCTGACATAACTTTCCCCGGAGTAATGTTGACATAGCTTTTGTCGTAATCGGCCCATTTGCTTACAAGATTATTTAAAGATACCCGCCCATAAAACATAGGGTGCTGGTCACACCACACACGCCTGAGCGAACACTGTGAAACATTGATGTTAGCAATGATATTTGCGTATACTAGTAATAGGTGAATACAGTTTTTTATTCTACTGTTTTTGCATTCATCCTAGTGTATCATATTCGCATTTTGAAATTTTCAAAACATGTCCAAAGCATATGTGACAATTCATTCAAGTACTTTTGAGGCAGTAATAATTACGCTGATATTTTTTTTATTTATCTTTTATTGCTTTTACAAAGGGCGGATTTATTGCCAGTTGGGATTTTTAAAACCAGCCAAACCATTTAATGTACCAAGATGTTATGGTATGTGACAATTAATGATCTTATGGTGTGTGATGATTTTGAGAAACGCATATAAGTTAATAATAACTACTAGGAATAGCGATCTTTATGTCGGACATTTAAGTTGGTATAAATGGTTATTATGACAGTTCAAATTGATGACAGTCATTCAAAAATAGTACTGTTAGGGTAAGATTAATTCAGTTAACAATTATCAGAAAGGAAAAGTTAATATATTAACTCATATCAGTTTTATCGCAATTTTGTCGTAGTGCGAGTTTCGATTCGTCGTTTCTCGTATAGACGTGAAGTCACGACTATGACTTTCAGCAGACTCTCAAATGATTTGAATGATATAGCTTCACGATTGGTAATGTTAAATATCGTTGTTAGTAATAGATATACGAAAATCTATTACGTGGGCGTAGCTTAACTACAGTAACTACGGATTTTCGTAACTAAACAAGGAAAGCGGTTTATAAGTTCCGCACTAAAGATGCTACGCAATTAAGATCTGCTACGACGGGTCTTGTGAAGGGACTGCCTCCGCCGCGACCTCGCTACAATGAGACAGCAACAAAGAGCAACGTCGACGGGAGCTCATGAAGAAGGACCTCGTATAAGTCCGAAACTAGTTGGACCTTCCCGAAAAAAACATACTTGAGTTCAGCCGGCTTAATACTCAATTAGAAGTTATCAATGCCTCGTTGGTCGTGATGGTTGCAAGTACGACTGCCGGTCGGGAGGTCCTGGGCTAGATTCCCGGGTTGAACACTACAAAACAATTTTTCTAATTTAGAAAATTTCTAGAAAAATTTCTAGGTAATCTAAATTAAATTAATGTTCTAGTAGTGGTTCGGAGTCTGGATATTTGCCCGATGCACGGCGATAGGCTCACCACCTATTCCATAGTGGGACGGTAAAACGTATGCGGTGAGACGTGGAGTGTTCTGTATTCCTCTGCCTACCTCTTTGGGGATTACACGCGTGAAGTTAAAAAAAAAGTTATCTATAATAATTATCAATGACTGCCTAGTTGGTCGTACTGGTTGCTAGCGCGACTGCGTATCACGATCACTATTGAGTTTTCTGACTTAGATTTTTTATTAGTGGTTTGAGGTGTGGTTATATGCCTGGTTTATGGCAATAGGCTCACCGCCTGTTCCATTTTGGGACTTAGACGTAACGGGTGAAACGCGGGAGTGTACTACACTGCTCTGCCTCTTCGAATATCAAAGGTGTGATGTTACGTTTTATAATAATAGTTCATTACAGATTTTTGTAACCGAACAGGAATGCGGTTTTTAAGCTCCGCAGCGAAAACGCTACGCGGCGTGAGATCAGTTATGATTGCTACGAGGAACTAAAAAACCCGTAGCAAATATTTGGTCAAATGTTTGCTACATAAAAATACAACCGTGGTGACCACTCGCGCGTGCTCAATGAAGTTCCTCGCTGGCAGTATTGTGGACTAGCTCGTAGCACAAACAAACACACCCAGCCCATTGATTGAGACTGGGGCAAGCGTAACTGTTTATATTCACTTTGTACACGCCAAGAAATTAATTTTTAAAGTCTCATAGGCCAATACCGATTTGTATTGAGCGATGTACCTTCGCTATTAATTCAATGATATTCAAGAGTACTCTTACATTAAAGGCATCCAACAGATATTCATGGTTCATGAATATAATACACGGTATGAATCAGACGATATTATCAGATATGCGGTATATAGCTTTTACAACTTTTTTAAATAACTGATTTGTTAAAAAAAGTAAAATATCAAATAAGTTGTGTATAAACTTCTTTTCAAATTATTTCCTTCTCATAAATTATTAATGTTACCTACTTAAGTAACGTTTTTTGATATTTTGTAAAGCAAATTAAAATCTTAAGGGAATTCAGTTAATTGCATATTTATAAACCAAATGACTAACAGTGGGTATTTAACAATAACGTATAAATTAAACTTTTAGCTTTTATTATTAAACATATAAACAGTCTCTTAGTAACATAATGTAATGTCACAATAATATTTCTGTATTGTTCACAGAATCACTGAACTCATGTCAAATCATGATAATACTCTATTAGCCACCATTTTGTCATAATGTCAGTAATACTTCATCGTCACGTTCTGGTTTCGCAATAGCTTTTGTTTCTTCATGATATATTAATTGAACAATTGTTATATTAATTGACTGCCTCGTTGGTCGTGTGGTTGCAAGTGCGACTGCAGATCGGGAGGTCCTGGGTTCGATTCCGGGGTCGAACACTA
>DWEJ01002988.1:0-10867 GCA_018245835.1 Mysoria sejanus stolli | reverse complement strand
GTAGTGGTTCGGAGTCTGGATATGTGCCCGATAGATGGCGATAGGCTCACCACCTATTCCATAGTGGGACGTAAAACATATGCGGTGAGGCGTGGGAGTGTTCTGCATTCCTCTGCTTACCTCTTCGGGGATTACAGGCGTGAAGATAATTTTGTTTCGATTTTTTGCGTGAAGCCAATTTTTTTCGAAAAATTTTGCGAATGCGAATATGTAAAAGTATGCGAATATTCGCGAATGCGAATGCGAATATTCGTTACATCTCTAGTATGTGTGTCGCTGATTAGGCACATTCGCCGTTCCGGGAGGCTCAAATTACTGTTCTTATTTAATATATATTTAACTGGCTATGTTTATATATTTCACACTGGTATATATTTCACACACTGGTATATATCTGGTATATACTTCACACTTCTTAAGTAACTCAGTTTAGGTATTATACTTAAATTACTGTATTTGAGTTACTATATTTAAATTATTAGGTTAATTTACTTAACTTAAGCTTACTCTTAACTTACTTATAGTCTATGTAAATCATTGAGAGTAGTCCCATTGATAGTAGCTCCATCTAGCGTAAGGTGATAGAAATTCTAGCTTCCGTTATTGGTGCAGCGAGGGAAAACAAAATAAGCTCACGAATACCGGACATATTGACAGATATTTAGGCGTCAGGCGAACGAAAAATATAATTATAAAAAATTATGTTCATTTTATATTTTAAACTATTCGTATTTTTTATAGCCACTATCTTCATTCTCTTTGAAATTCACGTATTGGATTGGACTCTTCTTTCAGAATAAAACCTTATTACTTATTAGTCCGTCACACTAGACAATTGCAAGTTAGCCTAATTCAAACTTTCAAGTAGATAGGTACAAAAAACAATTGAAAGAAAATTCACAAATTTTATTAATCTACATATACTAAATATATTACAACTTACAGTTTAAGAGTAGTACTCCATTAAGCACTTACTAAATATACTATGCAATGCTAGGATACAGATCTATACCACAATGATTTGTGAGCTAGACTAGTTAAATAATATGTATTTAACTTAATATACAAGTTGTATAAAAGAATAAGTAAGGTTTTGAATATAAATTATGCTCTTCTGTAAACGTCGATTTTTGACATGTCGTTTTGTACGTAGGGACCGTGGTAGTGTATCCATTTGGAAATATCCTCCAATATGACTATAGCAGAATTTAGTTAAGACAATTCTGTGGGAGATCATGGCTGCGATTTTGACTGCCTCGTTGGTTGTGTTGGTTGCAAGTGGGAATGCCGATTGGGAGGTCCCAGGATCGATTCCAGGGTCGAGCACTACTAAAGTTGTAAAATTCAGATTTTCTAGTAGTGGTTCAGAGTCTGGATAAGTGCCCGGTGTATGGCAATATGCTCAGCACATATTCCATAGTGGGAAATAAATCTAATTAGTAAAACATGAGTTTTCTACATACCTCTGCCTACCTTAGAAATATCACTGCAATATAAATTCATTTTGAAGTTATCAAAATGATGAAAAAGTAGTGGTTTTAAATCAGTAATGTAAATAAGAGTGAAATCAAGTATGTCACAATAGATTTTTTTTTATTTTAAAAGCTATTAGGAATGGATATGATATTTTGGGAAAAATTTGCTCTAAACCAGTGTTTCCCTACACGGGGCCCACACCCCACAGGGGGGCAATTTGATAGTCAAAGAGGGCAATTCAAAAATGTACTCGACACCTGAATTTCAATTTACATTATAGGTTTCGAAATTTTACTCACTGTTTTGTAAACAATTTCATAGTGATTTCTTCTTAGAACCTATCATTTATGTGTCTTAAATGAATGAATCAATTTTTTAATGTTAAAATTATATATATTACATAGGGGAAGGGTAAAGGGTGGTCATAACCATTTTAAGAAAGGTAAGGGTTGGTGTGGCACAATAAAGGTTGGGAAACTCTGCTCTTAAACTATCTCATACCAAATTAGGTAAAACCTACAGTGAAACACATACAAACAAATTACTAAATACATCCATAGATAATCAACTTAACTCTCAGACAGATAAAACATTCTCACTACCACACAAATACTTCACTAAATGAGAATCAAACCAATGACCCACTGCTGAGTAGTCAGTCATTGACCACTACACAATCATAAAAGTATTTTTTGTCCTATTATTTTACTGTAGCTTTAATGTAATCCCAGATGCTTTTTAGTTTGGTTATTATTTAAAAAAATCTATTAATACAGAGGTTATGATCTATTTGCGGATAGGAACATTGTGTCGTACAGAATTTTATTACAAAGAGGCAAGTCTGGAATATGACACTACTTCAAGCACAAATGAAATGGGAACCATGATAAAATTTAATTGGTATGCAAACAGACACACTGATAAGGTTATCACTTCAATTCTATTGGTATCATTGAACCTTATCAGTGAGTCATATCCTCACAGATCTTCAATATCAATAACAGTCTCTGACTCCTCAGCATCCTATAACTGTGGCTTCACATCCTTATTCAGTATCAAAGCAGGATTCTGCATGTCCAGTTGGCATTGAGCTATATCACTGAGAGCACCCTGTATCTTCTCCAGCAATATCTCTCCCTGACGCACCACCTGAAAAGAATTGGTGTATTATTGATAATGATTTTATCAAGTAGTTAAATACTGGTGTATTTTTTATGAAGAGAGTCATAAATATATTTGAAACACAAGCTGATTTGTCCTAACACTCTTATGTATTTCATTGACATGAAAGTGTAACTCTCAAATTTTGCAGCATCCGATCAGAAGCAGATCATACTATCATTTCTTTAAAGCCAAATGTAGTATGCTCTGTATGATTATACTACACCTCTTCTAGTTGCTCTGCAGCTTCTTTGTTTTCTGCCTCCAACCGCCTCAGGCTCTGTACTTGCAGCTCCGTGGAGCTTTCCTCACTGGGCAGTGACTCAATCAGTGTGTCAATGTCTTTGGCACATCGGGATATCAGTGTTGCAAACAACATGGCATAGTCCTCTTGATTTTGCTGCTGCTGGGGTGTCTGGGAGCCACTTCTGTCGAAGCCAGGGAATTTACTCGGAGTCGAGAACTGCTGGAGAATACCGATGCTGTTGCAAAAGTGCTCCGCTTGCTGAAGAATGACAATTTAAATTTAAACAAACTGTCTCATTAGTTGTGCTGGTTGCAAGTGCGACGGCCGATCGGGAGGTCCCGGGATTGATTCCCGGGTCGAACACTACAAAATTTTCTAATTTAAATTTTCTAGTAGTAGTTCGGAGTCCTGATATGTGCCCGATGCATAGCAATAGGCTCACCACCTATTCCATAGCGGAACGTAAACGTTACTGGTGAAACGTGGGCATTCCTATACCTACCTTTTCGGGGATTACGGGCGTGAAGTTACGTTTAAATTAAACAAAAACTTGCAACTAACTGGTGAAAGGTGGGAGTGTCCTACACTACTGTGCCTGACTCTTCAGAGACTACAGGCATGATATTGCGTTTAAAAACTTCCGAAAGAATTAAATGTAAATGAATCGAGTGATTAATGTAGCACATCAAATCTGTAGGGATATTCGGCGCTTTTGCTCTCTGCCTACTCTGTAAGTGTATTATAATTTTAGAAAAATAATTTTATACCTGATTAATAGTGTCCTGTAATTGAGTCAAGCGATCCGCCATGACGAAAAAAGGTTTATAATTAGGAAATATTAGAAGTTTATTACTTGTTACGATATTTTACGAAAAATCGTGTCACATTAACAATTCTCATTTACATTTAAACCGAAAAGTATGAAAAATTAACATATACAACACTGATCTCTCCCTTCTGCTGATCTACTATCTATTGACATCTGATCTGTTTGTCAATTTATCATCATATTTTCATTTCATCCAATATTTCAAGATTTATGATATACTACACTGACATTAATGTGTCTACAGCCACAGACAACACAGAATATCTCTACAGCCACAGACTAAACACAACACAATGAATTAATGACCTATAAAAAAATGGAAAGCCAGTCGTACATGAATTTTGCACAGGGTTTGCAATACGCTCCGAATACAATGCTAAGTTACTGTTTTTTACTTTTTAAACGTAACGTAACATCACCTTGTTACCCCGAAAATGTAGGCAGGGCTGTGTAGTTTGTTACTTCTAGACGTTATTTCATGTTGATATACCCTTCATCAACTTTACAAGTTCACTTGTACATAGGCTATAGACCTTTCGTAATCGGCGCTATTCCACCCACTAGTAGTAAGTTCCACTAATAACTAGGCAACCTATTCTTTTTTATTGAAATGGGCTAACAACCGAGAAAACCTTTCTTCCTCATCAAATGGCGGTCCTGCAAGCAATGAGACAGTGACATAAAAATTGTGTAACAGAACGAATAAAAACATAAAACTAATTATAATAGCGTTTGAATAGCGTCCTTGTGATGATTAACAGATAAACAATATAGAGTAGGTCCACCTACTTTATGTTGAGAAAGGTCCATATCCTATGAATTTACCAAGGGCCCTTAAAAGTTTAGTTACGCCACTATAATGTGGTCTGCCTACTGCCATTTCAAAAATAAAAAGCGACCCTATTTCCTCTACGAGCTTGTTATTTACGGATTCTGCTGTGTAGAGAAATATCGAGCATTGCTATCCCCATAGCTGATTGAGTGGCTTTAAACTTTGACATTATATGTACAATAAGGTGCCATGTCTCGGCACGATGTGATCACTGGTAATTCACGTTGGTCAAATTGACTTTACGGCAGTATGTTGGATATAATACATTGTAATTTCCCGAATACTGTCCATTTGATTTACCGTGAAAATTATACACGATGAATTAAATAATTTGATGAAAAACAAATAATTTAATTTGATGAAGCTGAACTAAATAACCGAAATGTACAAGATATAGGTACAGGTACCTATACTCAATGTATATCATGCTCTCAGTCTATATCAACTGCAAACTGGTACATATCATACGAGAGAAACACTATGTTAATAACTGTCAATCTTTTAATTCATACAAGCAGTATGCATACATAGTCTGAGAAAAAAATAAATATCACAATCATAAAGTTAACATACAATGCAAGTAGATATATAGTACAATAAGTATATAGAATTATGAGTACATTATTTCTAATATATAATCAGTGAAATAAAAACAATAGCAAAATATGATTTGGTAAGATCACATCTTTGTAATACTTAGGATCCAAAAGAAACTATACCAATGTATCTAAAAGTACGCATAGTTATTAAAATTACGATCCAATTTCATAAAATAACCGTTTGATAATAAGTACATATTATTATAATGCAATAAGATAATAAGTACAAACACAAATCAAGTATATAAAATAAAAGTATTCAAACAGATAACCAATATTCTAGACTACATGATAGTCAAGGACTCAAGGAACATTTTGCGCGGGAAACTGACGAAGTGCCATGAAATTCTTGGAGTAACTACGCCATCTTTACAATTTTAAAGTTATACTATTTCTCAGCAATAAGTAATTTTCAATCATCGCTAATGAAAAAAATTCCGTAAGTACCTATGCGAAAAGACGAAAACAGATTATATGTACATGGCCGAGTAAGTACGTAACAGTTTTGCAACAAAGAAGTGAAAATTTTATAAAACGAGACGAGGTAAATGTTATTATGGAATTGGTGTAATATACAGCTCAATAAAGCTTGCAATAAGTAGGACCTAGATGTGTTTAATATGCTTCAAATGTTAGTATATACCTACAAGCCATATATTAATTAAAACACGCAACAGATTATATAATACATGGATATATAACAAAACAAATTGTTGACTAGAATTTTAAAAGGTCAATAATATATCTATCTTACATTATAATTAATACTATATTTTATATTGTACAGCTCCATTTATAAAATGGTTTATCTTAATACGATGTTTAAGCTACTAAGCAATGTCGTAGAATAAACCAAAAGAAAGAAGTATCATGTGTTACCTTATTCCATTTTTTTCAATGAATAGTGGTCCTAATTCACCCAGCTCTTAAAATCTGATATCAGTACATAACTTGATGACAGACTGTACTTGGAGGAATACAATATTTATAATAGTACCTAATGTGAATGAGATAGTGTTAATCAGATATATTTGTAAGTATATAAAACTACAAATAGAATTAATTAGATTAGGTCATTCACATTTTATTAGTCAAGGCATCATAAGGGTAAAACAATGTATTTTTGTCTGAAACGATTTGTACCATTAACTAAACTATGATTATCGGCCATCTACATAACAGAAATAATAGACACACTCATCCTTTTGGTTTATGCTAAGTATTTAAGAGGCACCTTCTGTGGTATTGTATGTTGAAGATGATGGCAAAAGTTGGCATACCATTTCTATAGCCAAAAACGATTAAATACAATATGCTCGAAATATAAAGAATAATATATATTTTTTCAGGAGAAAAGAGAAAGCAACTTATGTTGTAGACAAACTTTCATGGAAAAATGTAAACACATATTTAAAAAAATAGAATACATAATAATATGGTGCTCATTTTAACTTATTTACAAAATCAATAATTTAAGCTTTAAAAAACATAATAAGAATGAAATTATGGAAACCAATGTTCCAATACTATGAGGATCACAGTGATGTATCTATGTAGCCTAGTGGATGTTTAATGCTAAGCTACAATTATTCATTTTATACAATTTAAGTATAACAATAAATTGAACATTATATAACTATAATACTTTCATCCATGATTTTCATGAATATTTTTTTGACTTAAGAACATTTTTGAGTTTCAATTTTAAAATAATACAATAATGATATTTTAAAATAACAAAATAATATGAATATGAAATGTACAAGAGCATAATGAAAATTAACAGTAGGATCGAACACAGATAATGATTAAAGTAACAGAGTTAAAGCCAACAAGGAACATGATATGCTGAAGAGTGATGTGATAAAAAGCACACAACACAATATCAAATGGACTTAATTAACAGTCTTATAGGATGAAAACATTAATAATTTGATAATCATTGTGTTTGCCATCTTAAAATTAGTGCATTCTAACAAAGAAGTGATACGATTGAATTTCAATTTTAATACATAATAATATTCTTTGGTATCACATCACTATTTCTAATGAGATGTTGTGATATCACATATCAATGACTAGTAACATGTTAATATCAATCTCTGTTATTGTGCTAATACACCTAACTTACTCCTTAACTGGGAGTCCCCGGGTAACGCAAGTGCCCACTTTCTCAAGCCAACTAGCATCACAGAACTGAGCACCAAAATGGCACCCAACACTGAAAACTTACTGGGAATTTCATTGAAAAACATTACTTGCCATAAAAAAGCAAAAACTATATCTGCAGAACGAGCAATAGCTACAGGACCGGCCTGCTCCATCTGCAGAGACATTGTGAGTAAGATTTGGCCCAAATAACTGAATAGAGCAAGGCATACAACTAAAAATCTATCAGTACCACAATTTGGCATACACAAAACACCAACAACAAAACAATAGAACAAGGTCTGCATAATTGCAATAGCACCAAAGTTTGTCATAATCACTGAGAAATGCAGCCCTTTCAGCATTCTCAATAGAACATAAGCATTTGCACCGAATATTGTTGATACAAATGCTGCAAAAGCTCCTCTCAAACTATTATAATTCTGGTTGGTTTCACCGGGACTTGCACCAAACAGAAACGGTGGGTGTGTGATTAGGATAACTCCAACCAGGGTTAATATGATTGAAATGGTATTCCATATACCACAGGGCTCTTTCAGAAACACCCTAGCAAACAGCGCAACAAACACAGGCACTGAGAACACGATGACCGAAGCATCTGCCAATGGCATGTTTCTGAAAGCATAGAAACTTAACATTAAACCAACCGTGCCGACCACGGACCGAAGCACAAGGAGCAGGCGTTTGCCCTGAGGGAATATAGGTTGTTCAGTGTATATTACAACAGGTATAGTTGGCAGGAGTACTCCAATGAAGCGGAACATAGCAAGTTGCATTGGGTCTATGTTGACCAAGCTCTTCACGATCACTGAGCACAGTGAGAAGAATAGCGAAGACAATGTCGCTAATATCAAACCAAGGTATGGACATCGTTTTATTAATGGCCTCTTGTTCTCCAATAAATTTGGTACCGTCTCGTCTCCACTGCCGGACAAGTCTACCAAGTGTTGGAGTTCCAAATGTTCAGGCATAGCTTCGTTACCTGAAACAGTAACTCTAGTTAATATAGGGCACAAAAGAATCAAATATATCCTCGACAGTCATAAACATTGTTTTCGGGGAATAAATACATACAGGGTTTGTTTTGTATGTGGAAAAATTCTTAACATTAATGTAATACTTATTTTCGATATTCCATTATTATAACAATTTATACAAATTGTCTTGTTAATACAGTGAAAAGTTCATCATTAGACATTTGACAATGACAGTGATAACAAATTGTCTGTGACGTCAGATGCCTAATAACTTTGAATCCTAGCAAATACAAAAGGATTTTATAATCTTATTTTGAATATTTGTTGCTATTAACTAATCCTAAAATAATTTCGATAAAATTGATTATGTAACAAGTAATTTCATTGATACAAAACATAATTAACCTGATAGATAATTTCTCTTCTTTGAATCCTGTTATTGCGAGTTATAAAAAAAACCCGTACTATTAGTTAAAATCTGATTTAAAAATTGCTATTGTAAATTTAGCTTCATTTTTAAACCAGTTGTACCTAAAATAATGAACAAAAAGGTAAGATTTATCTATTTCTTTAATGCTTGTCGGATTACATTTAAGATATGAAAAGATTAAAAATAACTTTGAAGTGTTAAATCGTAGTAGAATCGTGATACATTACATGAATTACCGGCGAAATTTATTTTTATTAATACGCCGATTAACTTAAACATGTATCATAATATATGTCATAATAACATTTTGTCTACATCTAGAAATTAGTAGTTTTAGTAGGAAATGAAAATCTCCAATACTGCAAAAATGTAACTGTATTTATAACTTCTGATATTAAATACAATAAAGATTTTCAAATAAATTAGGAACGGGCATAAAAAACATGTTTCCTGTCTACTTAAATATTATTACAAATATGTGATTTATTGTGTGTATTTAAATAAGAAAACAAAGTATTTTCTAAGGAACGAGTAAGTTATGGCAATATAAAATACTATTAGTACTATTATGTATCGACATCCTTTTTCCACTTTTACGACTTGTGCGTTAAACGAAAGAGAGAACGAAACAGAAACTACTGCTCTAATATAGACGTATAGCTGTCTCTTTTATACTTATGGATTTTGTAGCTGTTCGTCTCCAGAAAATTCTATTGCTCGTATCTTGTCGCTCCCTGCTGTCGCCTCACTCGTTGGTTAGCGCAGTTACCTTTCTTTGGCTTATATGTGTAGGTCTATGTCTGTCTTTCTTTGGTACGTACATTTATGGATACTGGATTGCAGTGAGAGAAATAGATACTCTAATTTTGTGAATGTTACGTGTTTAAATGGCAAAAAAATTGTAACCGTGCATGTTAATATATTGAAAGGACATTACAATTATGTGTTATATCGGTATTAATTCGATCATATGGTAAGAAAATAATTGTACAACAAGGACAAAAACAGCTCGGTAACTGCACGTCAAAATGGCGGCCAGAACGCAAAAGTTAAATTTTGATAAAATTTGTCGCGCTTGTTTGCAAATAAAGAAGGACATGAGACCTTTGTTTGAACAGTTGACTGCGACGATGCTGATGGGGATATCAAAAGTGCAGGTGAGTGAGATGACAGTTTGCTATTTTTTAATCATATATCGTTGTTTCTTTCGCACTCGCGAAATAGTGCGTATTGTACACCGTCGTGCCATCGCGTCATCTTTGTTTAGAAGTCATCGGATGGCACCGGTTATTTGGAGAGTTTCACGTGCTTACAGGAATTTGATTGAGAAATATCTCGCTATCCTTTTCTAATTAAAGAAACACGCGTGCGAAGCTTGGAATTTTGACTTCGAGGGAATGAGACTACGCGTAAATGATCCACGCCTCCACTCTCCACATGAATAGGATACAAGTAGAACATAGTGAAAAAAAACGTCAACAATGATTTTTCTACACTCCTGTATTTTGGCTTTTTCCAAACTTTTTAAATTTTGAAGTTTATACGACGATTGAAAATTTAAAATCGTTACTTTAACTTATATTCACAATAGATTACCGTAAGGGATTTGGCGCGAAAATGTGAATGTATGTAAACTTTATTAACTGTGAGGGAGATGGTGACTTGGTCTTTAATATGTACCTACTTTGGATGGATGAATGGTCTTAAATATGGACATATCACATCACTTCTGTCGTAATTTGTTTGGATTTCACCATAATTTTTTTCATGTAAATGACACTGGCCGAAGGGCTTATGCTATTAAATATAATTGACAAGAGTTATACTATTAATATTAATAGTAGACAATAGGTACCTCCTCGGAATCAATACTTGACGCCTTCACCCTTCCATTTGTGAGACTTGTGTCCCACAGCTTTACGATAATAAGAATTACCATAATGTTAAATTGTATCAGACTACACAAATGTAAGCCATTCTTTTAAAATGAGTTCATATTAACAGAATTAGAAATCCCTAGTAATATTTAATTTTATCTATGCATTTAGTAACACAAGGGGTCAGTAACAGTTAACAGTAAGGGAGGCAGCACACCAGCGCCACATGCTACACGCACCGTACATTTACGTCGCCACAATCATTACGCT
>DWEJ01002987.1:0-10868 GCA_018245835.1 Mysoria sejanus stolli | reverse complement strand
TATTTTACTACATGTGGGCAGTACTGAAATTGGTCTAAAGTTAGCGGGATCAGAAGTATTGCCCGATTTAAACAAAGAAATCACCTACTATGCTTCATTAAATCAGGAAAGTCACCATGAATACAATTGTTAAAAATTAATGCTAAGTGGGGCGCCATTAAGTCAATGGAATTCAGTATTTTTACAGATATACTCCAAAGGTTTACAGTATTCTTTAGTTGTAGTTTCTTAAATATTGTAACAATATCCTTTGCGGCAATGGGTCGAAATTTAAAATTGTAAACTAAAACCTGTATTAATATAATAATTTGTATACAAATACTAACAAGCTATTGCTCACCATTGTGTTCACTGACAGGTGAAACTTTTGACTAAAACATGACCTATCTATTTTTTTAAGGTAAAAGACATACGTAATATGAAAATTCCGCAAATACTCACCCAGGTGGACAGGAACAATTGTAGGAGTTGATACCATCGATGCAGGAGCCTCCGTTCATGCAGCTGGACTCGGTGCAGTCTTCGTCGTTAGTCTGACAGTTGATACCCGAGAAGCCCAGCGGACACGTGCAGGTGTAAGATGCCACGTACTGCAAAATAGAAAAGAATTTTGTATTATTGTTAAAGTTTTAATAACTATGTTATTAACTGGAACGAATATCAATAAAGTTAGGTTACGAACTATGTATTTCCTATTTTCGGTTTTTTATATAATGCCATTATGCCATTTGGTTTTGTTTTCGTATCTCAGCAGCAATATAAATTTAGATTCTGTGCGTTATATGTATGTATGTGTGTGTACGGGGCGGTGACGTCAGGCACCTGGTTACAGGTGGCGCCGTTCATGCAGGGCCGCGACTGACACTCGTCGATGTCCACCTCGCAGTGCTTGCCCGCGAAGCCGCTCGCGCACACGCAGTTGTAGTCGCCGATGCTGTCCAGACACGTCGCGCCGTTCTGGCACGGGACTGCGGGTACGTACATCAAAATATAACGGCCTACTTTACATTGTGCTCAATTATTAAACTACTCATAACATGTTATAATAATAGACAGTAAGCTGAAAGTTATTTTGTTCAGAATGATCCGATATGATTTGAATTGCATGTTAAGGGATTTGACTAAAGAATTTTAGGTTCAATTTTAGATGAAAATTACATTAAATTTATATAAAACAGCAGTTTTGTAAGCAAAGTAAATCTTTAAGTAAGACAAATGATAGCGTCACAAGACTAACAGGAGGCGCAGTCGTCGGTGTTGATGGCGCAGTCCTTGCCCTCGTAGCCGCGCGCGCACAGACACGCGTACGACCCCTCGGTGTTGATGCACGTGGCCTCGTTGTGGCACGGCGCCGTCATAGCGCACTCGTCCACGTCGCGCTCGCACAGCGCGCCCGTCCATCCCACCGGGCACTGGCACGTGAACTCCGCGTACGACACGTCGGCCACGCAGCGCCCGCCGTGCCGGCATCTGATAGTGAATGGTATTACGTAACGCGTGTTACCATTTGGACTTACGTTCCAGTACATTTTATTATTATAAGATAAGTAGATAACAGGCAGCGCTAAATATCAATATCCTTACAGGATTGACCTTACAGGATACACTAAAATTTCATAGTGTTTATGACATTATGTTTAAATTACAACTTTTTTTTTTTTATATTCTTTATTAAAGAGCTTAATCACCAAATTACAACTTCTTAATGTAATAAAAATTATTCAATAACCATCCGCATAATAATCCGCAATAATCCATCCATGACATTGATATAATTAAGAACTTTTATTGGCATTAGCGATTAATATTTACGATATTGGTAAATATGGACACTTGACATATTTCTCACCCTGAAATCGCTTTAAATCTTAACCATTCGGCGAGACTCAGGCGTGATGTTATGATGCTGACATAAATACTTGGTAAGTAAGGCAGGGTTATGTTACTGCTAGGCGGGCACTGTACTGACTGGTTGGGCAGGCAGGGGTCGAGCGTGTTCTCGCAGTTGCGGCCCGAGTGCGGCGGCGCGCACACGCAGCGGTACCCGTTGACGAGGTCGATGCACGAGCCGCCGTGCAGGCACGGGTTGCCCGCGCAGTCGTCGATGTTCGTCTCGCAGTTCACGCCTGGGGGAACGACGTGTGTATCAAATATATACATAAAATAAAATAATGTGCTTACTGAATTCGACAAACGTGCAGCTGTTTCTTGAACATGGAACTTGACATTAAGGTCGCTTAAATAACGTAAGTGAGCGCTCAAAAAGAACTTCTGGTAAAATCTCATGTCCCTCTGTCAATAAAAATTTAAATCTAGGGATCCTTCGAACCAGATCTCTTAGTGTACATTATGAATATCATATGTTTTCTCCAAACTGAATTAAAGAACAATTTACTTCAACACGTACCGGTAAAACCGAGCACGCAGTCGCACTTGTAGGCGTTGAGGCGGTCGTGGCAGGTGCCGCCGTGCTGGCACGGGTTGGAGCTGCACTCGTCGATGTCTCTCTCGCAACGTTGCCCTGCAAATATGCACAACGATAAATTTAGAAAATTCATGACACTCCTATGTACTAACTTTCATTTTACATAAATACATTTCATCTTCACCTAAAATTTTTAAAATTTCAATTTGATTATTCAATACAGTAAATCGTCTCAATTTGTTTATTCTCTTAAAGTAAATTTGTATGATTATGAATTACCTCCGTAACCCGGGAAACAGTGGCAGATGAACTGATTGACCCCATCTTCACAAGTGCCGCCATTGATGCAAGGATTAGAAGCGCACTCATTGACATCAGATAGGCATCTGTAATGAAATAAAATTAGACATAAATGAAAATTAATTTCCAGGGGAATATTTCTTTTCAACTTTAAACTAAGATTTTCCTTCTCCCAATTGTGGGTAGCAACTATAACTTATCCCACAAAATATAATTTACTAAAACAAACCTTCATAAGCGTTGCAGTTATCATATTTTGCAAAAACGCAACCAACTTCACTGGACAGTATCCACAGTATTTTTACTATCTACGTCCTACTACTACGACTACTACTACGACTAGTACTACTAGTAAAGGCGCGCCACTTACCTCGCGTCGTAGTAGCCGCGGGGGCACTCGCAGCGGAACCCGTTGATGTGGTCGATGCACTTGCCGCCGTTGGCGCACGGGTTGGACAGGCACTCGTTGATGTTCGTCTCGCAGTGCTGGCCCGTGAAGCCCGGGATACATTCGCACGTGTACCTGTGGCAAGTCATTTTACATTATTACCATAGATTAAATCTAAAATGCAGAACATACAATACATTCCCACTCCTTGTAAACTTATATGTCTCATAGCTGCTACTTAAATTTACCACACTTGTACAGATTTATACAAACAGCTTTAAATATGTTATTATTGGTACATACATATATGTATGTCGATTGTATTATCCGACTGAATCCTTACATAATAAATATTACTCTATTCGGTTCTATCTAAATTAGTGGTTGTTCGTAGATAGCGGATAGCATTACAGATTCTACCTTCGCCTTTTTCATACCGTCAGTAATTATCCGACCCATAATTCTATGGCTATTTATATAGTGTATGTGTACTAGTATTTTGAAATTTTAGTGAAAACGTAAGCAAAACAAAAATTACTAACGCAGGCAACAATTTAATTTATAAAAAGGTAATGCAATAAAGTTAAATATGTGTTGTGTACCATGCCACTCAAATAAAAATATCAAACTGGGAATGATAATAATGACAACAATTCGTTTGCAATGTTGCCATAATATTTTAGGAAAAATAACAAAGGCTTCAATAAAAGTATGTCCATGCTAGGCTTCAAAACAACATGCTAACAAATAATGGCCACTTACTCGAAATAATTGTTGCTGCGTGAAAAAAAAAACAAAAAATGCTACATAAAACAAATAAAACATTGTTATAAAAGGTACGGAGATGGTGATTTTACAAATCATCAAAATTATGTAATTACCTCAATGTTTGTAATATATTATAAGGTATTGTTCAGATAGATTTTTCGTTATGTAATATATAAAAGATTTATTTTATAAATTGGATATAAACTTTAGACAAAAAGAATCCTTATGACGGTAGAAACTCTCATATAATATAATTCTGGCTATGAATACACCGCTCTTATTTTTTATCTCTTTTAAGACAGTTAAAGACAGCAGTCACAGAACAGATGTGTGTAATATAGGCCTTGGACGTAACAACTCAAACACAATAAATCTGATTGTTATACAGGCTGCTAACATAAATGTATATGAATCTTGTACAAAATCACTACTCTTAATGCTTGCACTCGCAGTCGCACACTAAGATTCCAGGTATGAAGACTATGGACTATGGAGACACACACACATACGAGTAGATGCAACGTTAAGAAAAAAATTAAACACATACATATTTACGTATATATATATGAAAAATTCTGGAAAGCTAAGGAGTTTCTATATGCTCCGACTACAAGTTATCCAGGTGTGAGTTAAAAAACACCTGGATTGAAAAGGCCACCGCTTAGGGGAAGCCTATGTCCAGCGAGGGACTTATAAAAGCAGATGCATGGATGGGTAGTTGATGACGAACCTGTTGATTCCATCGATGCAAGTGGCACCGTTCCTGCAAGGGTTGGAGTAACACTCGTTGACGTTGATTTCACAATTGCGTCCTGAAGTGCCCGGCTTGCACCGACATTGATACCCGTCTATGAGGTCTTCACAGTGCCCTGCAATATGATTTAGAGGATTAAGAATACATATGCTTACGTTATATTATAATAACATCAGTTTTACCCGTAAATTCGAGTACGTATCTTAAATATTGTTCATTATTTTTAAAATGCAGTTAAACCTACGAAAATACTCCAGAACTATTCTTTAAAAAGTAGCAAAGCATGAGCACAAAAATATGTGATTTTGTTGCCTCCTTTGCCGGGATACTATGAAAACCACAAATACATATGCCATACGCCTATGTCCTCTAAGAATAGACAGACACAAATGTTTTTCATTATACTCGAACTACGTTCATTAAACATACATGATTGTCTGTTGAAGGAACTTATGACCCGGTCTTCTTTTAGAATGGATTTATGTAATACAATACACGACTGGTGCACGGTGCGACTGGTCCACCAATTTAAGGTCGCTCAGCGAGCTATGGAGAGGGCTATGCTCGGCGTGTCTCTGAAGGATCGAATCCGAAACGAGGTGATCCGACAGAGAACTAAAGTTATCTACATAGCCCAGCGGATCAGTACGCTGAAGTGGCAGTGGGCTGGTCACATCTGTCGCAGGACAGATGGCTGTTGGAGCACGTGTACTAGACTGGACACCACGTGTTGGCAAACGTAGTGTAGGGCGCCCTCCGGCTAGGTGGAGTGACGACATACGTACAGTGGCTGGCAGCGGTTGGATGCAAAGAGCTGACGATCGAGCTCAGTGGCGTGCTATTGGAGCGGCCTATGTCCAGCAATAGACTGCAATAGGCTGATGATGATGGTAATGATGATGATAAGATGGCGTTACGCGCGCCCTGAATCACGCTAACGACTGTATTCTAGTGTTTGTATAAATACTAACTGTTACATTCTGACTGAAAAGTTACTCACAAACATACATACATACAGGTGAAACTAATATAAAGCGTGTAAAAACGCAGATAACAAAAGTAAAGTCTCACATGATACATACTCAACAGGTGTTATCTCATTTTCCCGCGCAAATTGCTTCCATGGCTCGGTGCTCAGTTGATATCTTTCGAAGTCTGTAGCCATGTGTAGCCAAATTTTCTCAGTGATGCTTTCAAACGCCTTCTTGGCCTCCAATAACGCTTCTTCAGCCGAGTTATCATCAGCGTTGAGCCGTTCGATTAGGTTCTTGAGGAACTTCTGTTGTCTCAGCACCGAACACCAGTGCAAGTTGCTCTCCTTCGTGTACAGTGTGTCGCGAAGAATGTCATGGAGCATTTTGAACCCATTTCTTCGCACCTGCAGATCAAGAACAAAACTGTTATTACCGACACTGTCATTGTATGTATATATGTAACAACGAAAAATCACGTCTGTAATCACCAAAGAGGTAGACAGATTGTAGTACACTCCCACCATGCGTCAATTTTGGGACCATACACAAGCCACAAATCTAGATTAACTTATATGTCAGTAATGATCATGAAACTGAACTTATCAAAATTGTTTCTTTATATGTGACTTTGTCAATAATAATTCTGAAGGGCAAAATTGTCAAGGCAAAACTATTACATGTTACAATATTGAGGAGATTTTATTTTTATTTTACACTTATTTGACCTTGTTTGCAATCTCAAACTAATAATTGCAAATAAGGAATATTAATCCTTGACTGCACTAATGATAAAAATTGTGCTGATCAAACGAAAACACAAAATATACATTACGAGTACATAAATCACTGGAATGTTATGTTTACCTCAGCAGCTTCGTTCACCAATCGTTGTGCAAAGACCAGTAGTCTTTCCTTGGTAATCTCAGCTTTATATAGCACTTCATACAAGTGGTTGACGACATCAACATAGTCTTGCGGCTCACACTGAAACATAGTTTGTAAATGTAATGCACCTGGCAGTTGAAAACCTTGCAACAGTTAAGACATCAGGTCCTTAAGGATAATTATGGCATTCAGAGGTTTCTGCTTTCACAGTGAGGACCCTACCGTGACAATATTCTAATAAAATACCAATAACTGATAGGATTAGAATGTAGTTTTGCATCTAAGAATAAAGTGATAGTGCAAGTTAAATTGGCTTTTAAGGATGCAAGAACAGATACAAAACCAGCTATTAATATTAATATATTAATAATATTATAAACGCAAAGTTTGTGAGTATAGATGGATGTTTGTTACTATTTCACATTAAAACTACTGAATAGATTTTAATGAAACTTTACAATAATATAGCTTATATATCAAAATAATACATAGACTATAATTTATAAAGATATTCTGGGAATTGTCCAAAATATCAAATACACGTAAGTAGGATATGCCGAGTTGGCGTCTGCGTTGGGCCCTTCGGCTCTCACCCCTAGCGCGCCTGCTCATCTTTTTAGTATACGTATTTAATTTTTTCTTTTCTCTGTGGAGATATATACAAGCTAGTTTTCATCCTAGAATTCCCACGAGGTCGCTATTTACGCGGGAAAAACTTTGTGACACACTGATTTCCACGCAGGCGAAGCCGCGAGCACATCTAGTTATTTAAAAGAACTAAGGTTACATGTAACCAAGCTTCATTCTATTCCTCATGTTACACAAGTCGTGCCGAATATTATCTTTAACAAAAGAAATTTAATTTTAAAATACAAATGATACTGACCCTCGTCTGAACGCGCAGGAAATTACAGAACATGCCGGCTGAGAAGTTGCCGGGCCGGTCGAAGCCGATCTCGCCGCCGAAGGAGACGGTGAGCTGCTCCGTGGCGGAGATGACCTGCTCGTGCGGCAGCAGCGCTGCGCCGCGCCGCACGGGGCACTCCGCTAGCCCGTTCAGCAGCACGGGCACCCAGCGCCGCGTGGCGTGCTCCACCGACGTCGTGTCGAGGATCAGATTTATCTGGGGAATAAATATATAACATAATATGCCATTTCCTGAAAATTTATTGAGAAATGAACTGTTTAAAACATCATTTCATCATCATTATCAATATTTTTACTGGTAATTATTGTAAGATACTATACCTATCATAACTATTACAACTCCTGCATTGCCAGATTAGAGGTTGCCAGGCTTCAAAAACCGTTAATATTATGGGGAGCTGTACTTCTAGGTGTCCTTCAATATGTTTTCCATTTACCAGGGAATATCTGATAATTTATTAAATTTAAAGATTAATTTATCTCCGAACCGTTTATGCCAGTATATTGAAATGAGTGATAGAAATACGCGCACATAAACAAAGTTGGTCTTGAGACTGTGCACCCTGGCGAAGAGCGGCACCTCCTTCAGGTCGAAGTAGGGGCAGGGCTCCGTGGTGCTGCTCCAAGTCGAAATGCTGTGACACTTGAGGTTGTCACATGACGGTACTGCTACCGCGGCCAAAGTCCCGGCTGGCGGTTCGCGCTGTAATAAATATGCAAAACATTTTAAAATAGTGCTTAAATTAATGATTCTTTGATTCGAAAATGATGATGATCCAAAAAGATCCACTAACATTATGAGCACCAGTATCTTATAATAGACATACATTGAAATAAATTTCAAAATATTAGAAACAATAAAATATTAAGTAGGTTGTCAATGTAAGTTAACAAAAGTCGTCTTCGATAGGGTTCTAACAAATGTTTACAACCCGGTAATTGACCTTTATATAAATAGAACATTGTACCTCATTGAACTCCATCGCTTCACTGAGTTGCTTGGCTTTCTCGGCCAATCCAGTCTCACCCAACTCTTGACACTGCTGCTGTATCCTGGCCTTCTCGTCGTCTGCAATTCTGAAAGACGATGGTACAAATTTTCCTTACATTAAAAGGAGGAAACCATATTAATATTAAATAAAATAACAACAAATTAACTAAATTTATATTGCATAAACATGTAATTTTTACTATCTCTAGCGATAATGTCATATTTTGTATAACTGGTATACACTTATTCTTAATTTTTACTTTACTGGCTGGTAAATATTGACTATAAAGAAATAATCATGTAACTTTGGGTTAGCCTGAGGCCATTTCTATAATGCAAACATATATATAAGTTCAGCTTACTTAGTTTGTAACGCGATACTAGGAGAGCCAATGATGGTGATAACATCGTCTGTAAAGTACTTTTGCAGCAGTCCGCGCCAGAATTCCACATCTTCCTCCAGCAGTTCGTGTAGAACTTGCTGTGGGTTCATGCGGGCGACGAACTGTCAAAAAAGTAAATACATTGAAACATTCATATCACTACAATGAAATCCACTGAAAGCAATTAGTGTTCACAAACTGACCAAGACCCAAAATTAGCACCAATTAGGGGACCAAGTGTGAAGTCTGCCAAACCGCACTTGGCCAGCTTGGCAGACTATGGCCTTAACCCTTTCATTCTGAGAGGAGACCCATGTTCCAGCAATGAAACTATAGAAGGGTTGATATCGAGTGGACCAATAAGGGGAGGTCCATGACTTCCAACAGTGAACTTCCAAGGGTTCACAATTAAGCTTGTACACACATAATAAATAAATCATTGTAGGTCAAATGCAATGCATTAAAAGAGTAACTTTATCTCTGCTTCCTTGGGAGGGGAGTAACTTAATAACTTACATCCTCTTCATTTTGTGAGTAGAGTGCATCACCAATGCAACGGAAGGCTACTGCATGGTGCGGGTCGGATTCCAGAGTTGCCAGCGTCTCCCTTAACTGCTTCTTCAATAGACGTTTCAAACGCTCCATGTCTATGGGCTCACTGCCGTCCCTGACTGACTGTAGGCATTCCCGGGCAGTGATCTTTGCTGCTTCCAGTTTGTCCAGAGGTACGTTATCCAACTCGATCTTAATAAGCGACGCCAAGTTCTCCGCCAGGTTGTATGATACCTGGAAGTATATTTAACGAATATTACCAATATTATACTTGTTTTAATTTCGAATATAATATGTTTTAACAATAATATACAATAATAAATTTAAATGTGTGCAATTTTTGATACACAAGCACTATATAAATCCTATACAGATTACTATTATTTATTCATTGTGATCAAATTGTATGTTAGGTGCAACCAACATGTTGCATTAATCAAAGCTTTAATTTTTTTAATGTATAGTCTAGCGTGTATTTTAAATGAAAAGAACACACTGCAGCGAACTGTCTGTTGCTTGTTGAGGATAACACAGAACTACATTTTTGTGCAATAATCAGTAATATTCAGTAGCTGTCTAATCCCTATTGTGCCACTATCCTTACAGATCTGACGCACTCGTCGTATGTTCAACTATCCAATGCGGCACACATATACAAATGACAGGGTAGCGAATCCCTAGTAACGCCTCGGCATAATAGTGTGTGCGGCGTACGTCGCCGGCGAGCGCGTGCTCGCGCTCCACGAGGCGGCGCTGCAGCGGCGCGGCGGCCGTGTCGCACAGGTAGCGCAGCAGCACGGCGCAGCCCGTCAGCTCGCGCAGCGCCGCGTGCTCCGACAGCGTGGGCCCGCGCCATCCGAACAGGATCTGCACAGCATCCAGTGAGTCCATATATATGCTAGTGTTATAGCATTACAGTGTACGAACTAATTTAGTTTAGCTAACGATTTATGTTTATGTCCTACCTATTTTTTTATTATTTTAAACTTCTCTTTTCTTAATAGAGAAACTATGAATTATATATTGTTGTATCATTTACAGTTTGGACGCTAGTCTCCCACTTCAAGCCTCGAGAGCACAAATCTTTGACCATCAGATTTGACACACTCGACTAAAATAAAATGTGTTTATAAGATTCAATATCATTTGATATAACGACGCAGAAAGGATCTTGAGAACCTATGAGTCTTTAAAGTGTTCAATATCGTTCAAGGTGAACAAAATTAAAATCTTACCTGCCCACAGTCCTCTGTGTCGGCTGGCCATTGTTCCGTCAATTCCGCATAATGAGGTGGCGGAGGCACAGTCTGCCACGGCCTCACCCATTCCTCTTGGGGCTCGTCCTTTCGCTGGAATAAAAGTATAAAGTAAACATGAAGCTGAACTGTGAAGAAGTCTATTCCATTCAAATCATGGGAACAGAGGAACTAATCAGACAAACAGGAATTATTTTTTTTATATCTTCACGCCTATAATCCCCGAAGAGGTAGGCAGAGGAATGCAGAACACTCCCACGTCTCA
>DWEJ01002986.1:0-10869 GCA_018245835.1 Mysoria sejanus stolli | reverse complement strand
AAAAAACAAATCTTCAAAATGCACTCCTGAAAAGATAGAAAATATCAGATCCGTGTTTGTTTACGTTTGTGACGATATATTTGCTGAGCGGATTGATTGAATGATGATGATGTTCTTCTACTTATATTATATAATTACCCAATTTATACAATATTTTTAAATTATAACAATTATTGTGTATTGAAAGTTATTTTTCTGATTTTATATAATATGGTTGTAGAAAATTATAATATTTTAAAACAATGAATAGTCTGTTATATTTGTCCAATGTACATGTACCTCTCCATGCTTGATCTTGTCTCCCTGTTTCCAACAACTGGGAACCACTTTGCATTGTCACTTCAATAAGTGAATCAGTACTGTATGTTATGTTTTCCACGTTTTGATTTCCACTCCACAACATGTCTTCCCTAACAGTTATTTATTCTGCAGCAGAGGTATCAGACAATGGCTGAAGTATTTGCAAGCTAAAGGCAATAGACTAGTCACGTTTTCTGCAGAAATTATTATAAATATTTATATGGTTAATTGTGATTGTTGCATTTTCAGGTAATAATATAAAGTCTATTGAACACTTAAATCACAATATACACCTGGAGCATTTAGATCTGTCCAACAACCAAATAGCCTTCATAGCAGATATTTCTTATCTGAAGAATTTAAAGGTAAAATTCTTATTATAATAATTGTAGCATCCTTGAACTGTTAGCGGAACTTATGAACACACTACTGACCGGAAAAGTGGCCTTTTCATGCTTCATGCCTTGGGACACATTTTCTTAGGTTCTCACAACTCATTGAACAGATTATATGGGTAAATTAATAATGGCCATTACTTAATAACTACACCCTAGGCTGCACCTTGTTTTTCATCAAGCGAGACAGTAGTCAAATGTGAGCCTATTGTTAAATAAAAAAAAAATAGCATAAGATTTTTTTTCTTTCAGCATTTAAATTTAGAACGCAATCGCATAACAGATCTACGGCAGTGCGATCGGTACTTGCCTAACAACCTGTCGCACCTGGGCTTGGGGCACAACAACATCCTGGACCTCAATGAGATTTCACATCTTGTCCACCTGAGCGAACTGGACAGCTTCACTATCCAGGGCAACCCTTGTGTTGCTATGGCTGGCAAGGATAAGCTGTATCCTTTATAGAGACATTTAAGTTGAGAAACCTGTCAAATAAAACAATATATGTCTACAAAAAGAATATTTCTGATTTAGAAAATTTCTTAAAAATCTAAAATTAAAAATTCTAGTAGTGGTTCGGAGTCTGGATATGTGCCCGATGCATGGCGATAGGCTCACCACCTATTCCATAGTGGGATGTAAAAATGTATCCGGTGAGACGTGGGAGTGTTCTACATTCCTCAGCTTACCTCTTCGGGGATTACAAGCGTGAAGTTAAAAAAAAATATTTGTTATATATATGTCTGTGTCTCAATATTTTATTGAGGAGACATTTACATTTAGTGAAACGTGGGACTGTACTACACTTCTCCGTCTACCTCTTCGGGGATTACAGTTGTGATGTTACATTGTTATGTTTAATGTTTTTTATGTAATCCACCATATCATTTATTTAATTTTCTACAATGATTTCATTTCCTTAATATAATAATACCAGAGGGTTCGACTATAGGCCGTTTGTTCTCAATTGGTTGATGAGCGTCAAATCAATTGATGGGTTTATTGTCAGCGCTATTGAAACGTAAGTCACTTTATATATATGCACACGTATATTTAATTTTTTCATATACTAAATAGAGTAAGTAGATTCTAGAGTTGATATCACTTGGCAAACATACTGTAGCCCACTCTTCAGTCAAATGTTATATTTTCAATATAACTAGGCACATTAGAGAGGTATGCAGTTTTCTATAGAGATGTGTGCAGTGAAAAATAATGTGAAAATATGTATTATTTCAGTCTGAAAGCTGAATGGTTGTACAGTCAAGGCAAAGGGCGGTATTTTCATGCTGGTCAGCAGAACGAGCTGTGTGAGTACTTGGCCACCACCTGCCCGCTAACAGCCGATGCGCTGGAGACGGAGGAGCAGAGGAAACTACGGCTTATACTAAGCAAGGTAGATAAAAACATTAAGATGTTCAAAATTTGATTCCATACTCCACTGCTATATCGCCAGTTGCAAAGCAATTTGCTTATAATTATCAAATTATCTATTCTTAACTGTAATAACTTAACTAATCTTTAGAGGAAATTTCAAGAAGATGATGCATTCCTAATGGTAATATAATGATTGTTTCGTCCTTTTGGTGTGTACAACTCGTTTGAGTGACACTGATGAGATTTTAGAGCTCATAAATAATTTTAGGTCCAGTCCTAATTGTGAATGAAGTCAATTATGCCTTTATAATATAATCAGCAAAACTTGTTCTATGGAGAACCTAAACTTACAACTGTTCATTTTATCCAGGCACAACACCATCAGCAACAACTGAAAGATCAAAACCACAGTCCGATCAAACCGAAAATGCAGTCGCCCAGAATGCAGTGTGAGTATTATGTACTGCATGGAAGACTCCCGTTCGTAATGCAATAATATTGTGTATTTGGAAATTGTTCAATTGTTATTTTGAAAATATATATTGTAGTTTAGACCTTCACTTAGTAATTAATAAATATTATTATTGTTGGCTATTATTGAAAATAATAGTGTCAATGAACTTTAATTTTTTACTTTGCAAATACCTGTACATTATGTTATCATTGATTTGTCCTTGCAGCCCGTATAGCGGCGCGGCACATGGGCCGCTCGCCGGACCGCCTGTCGTCCAGTTACCACGCGGCGCTGACCAAGTCCGGCTCCCCGTCGCATCAGATGTCCATGTCGTGCACCGGGGAGCTGCCCGGTATCCCCACGGCTATGAGCCAGAGCTTCGACTCGCCAGGACTCATGTATGCTGAGAAACGAGAGAATGTCAGGGAGAAACCTCCAGGTAGGAAAGTGGCGGTGCATTTTTGAAGAACGTGAATGTCATGAACTCACCATTTCTAGATATTTTTATAAGATAGTAGGTATTGTAATGTTTTGTTTTAATGGTCCTGAAAAATCAAACTTAGAAGGTTTATAATTGTATCACCATATTGTACCCCCGGTGCGACACTGTCACTTATGCAAAAATGTAGTTTTTCAGGAGAAGCATTTAAAACTTTGACACCTCATAAAACAATGGCTTTAGAAGATAGATGATATGAATAGCTTATACTACAATGTTAACTTTTCGTATTACAAAAGTAACTTTATCGCATCAAGTAAAGGAGTGCTTTAGGACAATTATTACATATTTAACTCATCTTTGTAATTTTTGCAAAAGTGACAGTGTCACACTGGGGGTGCGATATATGTATTAAGTATGGTTGACAGGTAGATTGGGAGTTATTCTAATTAATCCGTAGTCGTAATTTAAAATAACATAATTATACAATTATGTTTCAGAATAGTGTGACCTTGTTCCCCATTTACTTCCCTAGTTAACATTGAGTTAAATATGTATAAGATGTGTATAATAAAATTGGCCATATGTCACATAAAAACTTTAAACATTTAAAATCATCAATAATTCTGATGTTTTTAAAGATATCAATCAGTGATTTTTATTATTTTCTCTTCTAGAGCAACCACAACCAATTATCCCGCAACCAAAGGCAATTAACCACTCGCTGGAAGCCGCTTCAAAAATGGTCCCAGTGCCAGAGTCTTTGATGAGTCCAGATTATCAGGACCCTATTTATGATATACAAAGATCGATACCAAAGCCAACTAATAACGTTTCTAACACGTCATCACAATCAAGTAACAGCAGTGCCCATGACGACAAGCCGAGACAAATAACCCAACCGTCGACGGTTAACAAGAACCACAAGACCTCACCAAAGTTAACCAAAAGTGCAACCTCCTCACCCAAGTTGAAGACCAAAATGGAGCAGCGAAAAGGCAGCTTGACTAAATTAGATATGAAGAACGATGAGAGGAAACTCAATGGCATGACCAATAACAAGGTTAGTGTTATATGCAGGGTTAATTTAAAAAAATGTTTTATTATTACATTTAAGATTGCCTTGTTAGTTGAGCCATTTTATAACTTAGAATATCTAATAGTAGCATGAGGTCTGAATTTCTGGTCCTTTGCAAAATAATATTCTGATCTATTCTATTACATAGCCGCCTTAGTACATTTTGATGGTCCACTAGTAATATTCTACTTCCCTGTTAAATTTGAAAAATGTCTGGGATTTGTATTGTCTAGGAGAATACTAATAGTTCCGGTTATCCTTAAGACAGTTTAAAGAACACTGTTTACTCATTTATTATATATTATTAGCAGGGAGATCAAATTGACCATGACAAGCTGGAGATAATAAAGATGGCGTCGAACCAGCGGCGCCAAAAGAAACTGAGCGTTGAGAGCATGGCGGCCATTACAATACAGAAGATGTGGAGGGGGTACCGCAGCAGGAACCTCAACAAGGATACACTTAGGATCCTCCACGCGATACAGGCGGCTAGAGCGAGACAGCATATTCAGTGAGCTACATACTATCTCCCTTATACACAAATTCGATGTATACAAAATTAATAGATGAATGCAGATAATATGTATAACATATTTTTAGATTTAATTGCTGTGTGACATTAAAGGACAAGATGTTTGACGGGATATAGATCTTTTGTAAAATTATGTGACATTATACTGTTTGGTACAGTTTAATATAATTGGATATATAAGTAACATACAGATATTTCTTATAATGTACAAGTTACAAAGTAATTAATTCAAATTGCAGGCGATTGACCTGCGATATGGAGGCGACAAAAGCGGCGCTGGAGAGCGAACGAAAAATCCAGCAGCTACAGATGCAGGCCATCAATGCTCTTTGGAAGAAAATGTCCACGTTGAACACAGCTGGTAAGTTGCTACATATCTCACAGGCAGATGCAAGCAAGTCTTTTGTAACTAAACGCAAATTCTATTTCGCCAAGATCAGATGGAAACGAGAGGGGACACTTTTTCTTTCTACATAAATACATACATATTATCACATCAGGTCCCTTGCTGGTTAGGCAGAGAGCACCGAGTGCCAAATATCTATATCCTTACAGACCTGCTGTGCTTCTATGTTCATCACTCTCTTCATACATGCACACCAGTTTCCGAGACTTCTGACTCCCCCATCAACCAGTATCTGGCCTATTTGACCAAGATAGGTGAGTCTCGGCCTCGGCACCTGCGTCCATCTTTATCTGCTTCATAATTCTTTCAATAGCCATTCTACCAACATATCCAGATCATCAGAGCATGCTCTTTCACACAAACTAGTTTTCTTACATCAGAATTACGAACGTGGTCTGCGAGTGTCAAGCCACATATACGACGCAGCGACCTCATCTCGACCGATCCATTCTGCTATCATGATACATACCCAACGCTAGTACCCGTATTGGAACAAGTACAGACTTGTGTATGGCCAACTCGAGCTTGCTGGCTCAAAAGTTGGCTAAACTCTACACTGCATTCATATTGTATCCTACACTCCCTTTCTGTCATTGTCAGCTGTGTACTCACCATCGCTGTTGAAAACTCATCCACGATATACAATCTTATCCACTTCTTTCAGCAGTAAATCATAGACCGGTAAGTATCCTTGCCGTAGACACGTCTTTTAAATACTAATATTTTTTTTTGAAGGTAGTTATACTCTTTTGGAGATTTAATTTTTGTGTATAGTAAGTGTTGATATTAAATTGCATGTAAATTTGAATCAATTGAGCATATCTATTTTACCATTTGTATATATTAAGTTTGTATATTGATTCTTTGGTTTAAATATTTCCAGATACACAGAAACAGAAGTCGGGTGACGTCGAGGATAACGCAGAGGTGCTGAGGCAGCTCACGGATGCATTCTTCAATTTGCAATCACAGGTGAAATTATAAGATATCAATTACATAACGGAACTATTGCTGCAAGTCATGAAGCTATCGATTGGTCAGGGGGAATCCCTGAGGGCCGACCACTTTCACGGGAGTCTTAGTCCTTTCGACCACTGAGACTCAGAGCAAAGCTCGGCGTGTGGCGACCACAAGGATTAACATCAAGGGGTGATATCATCGGGAGACCCTTTGAGATTTTCCATCTAAAGAGGGAATCCTCGGGGTCCGTATTTCGCCATGTGGCGCAGTTCAAATTCAAATTAAACTGAATTCAAATTCAATGGTATACTAGGCACTTATCTAATGTAGAAAATACACTATCAACCTTGCCGGTATTCGAAGTCTCGAGTTCTGTAAGTGCCGTGCGGCGTGCGCAGGTGGAGGAGCTGCAGACGGCCATGCAGCAGGTGCTGCGCGCCGTAGCGCCGCGTGCGCGTCGCGAGCCGCGCGCCACGCAGACCGACATCAGTGCCGTGCTGTCGCCGCAGGTGCGCCCGAGCTGCCCCGAGCGCGCCCGAGCTCTCCCGAGCACGTTCCGCGAGCGGTCGGGTAATGTAATACGGTTTATGGCGTGTGCAGGAGGAGCGCGGCACGTGGCTGCGGCGCCCGCAGTCGCTGGCGCTGGCCGCGCCCGATCCGCCTGTGTGAGTAGCCCCATGCCACACATTTCCATACATTACTGATTCAAAATGTCTCTGTAAATTTTTCATGTTGAAAAGTCAACTAAACCTGTAATCCAAGAAGAGGTAGGCAGAGGAATGTAGAACTCTCCCACGTTTCACCAGTTACGTTTACGCTCCTGTATGGAATAGTGTTGAGCCTATTGTCATACACCGCCCACATTTCCAGACACAACACGCTTGCAACCAACACGACCAATGAGGCGATCAATTTAAATTATTACTTATATATTAAACATATTTGGTAAAGTTAAGAATAATATTTTAATTTGCCAGTGACCAGCCAATTGAAGTGGACACCTTAGACATCGAACGAACGGACTGCGTCATAGCGGACACCGTCGGCGACCATCTGGAGTCCGCCGAGGAGCGACACCCCGTCCTCGACTGAGGGCGATTGTAAGCTTTACTCACTTAGACATAAGGGTCATGTTTGCTGCGCCATGTGACGGTAAAGTAATACTGAGTTGATGTTACGTTCTGTTAAATATTTACATGCGACAGTGCAACACTGTTATGCTAATATACATATATTTTGTGTTCAACTCAATAAGCCACATATGATCCAAAAGACCCAGCTGGATGATCTATTTGTTTCCCTCTGATGGGCACTGGTCTCCACCTACAACTGGCTATGATTAAAACTATCTCAGTACTAAATTTAATACAACCTTTGTCTATATTTCTGTATGTTGAAGTTATGCATTAGCCCTCATAGTTGCACGACGTTGGCATATCGCAAGCAAAATGAAAAAATTACAGTTATGGGTAACTTAAATTCTGACTGCATTTATAAATACATTAATAAACAAAACAATATAACTAAGCATAAATATGTAAATTAAATAAAACATAATATTTATTCTTCATTTAACCTGAAATGTAATTGTGAAAAAATGTTATTGATTATTCAGGGTTTTGAATCAAAGACTAGTTGCCCACTCGTGGGACATGCATGTGTTCTGTCAATTGGTTATTGTGTGCATGTTGGGAGAATTATGCATTGTTTCACCGTCAAATTGTTATGACAACTACAATTATTGAAATTTGACTCTAGTAACAGCAACGGGTAGCAAAATTATAACAAAAAACTATTCGTGGCAGAGATTATAGCAGCTTGTATATAAGAGAGCTTTTGCGACCAATGATAATGATTTAAACAACGCTTAATGTTTAATTGTTTTGTAAGCTTTGTATGCAATTGTTATGCTTATAAAATTTTTGTAATGTCGGTCGGGTGTCTGTTGACGGTACTTGTCAATCTAACATTCGAGAGCATTCCATAATATATTACATCTGTTGTCAATATTACAACTAACAGTTGCACAGCTGTCATATTGACACTGACAGTTGTAATCCTAGTCCTATTCAAGGTCTGTGGGTGGCAGCGGCCAGTTTCGACCTTTGGCTGCTTAGTAAATATAACTATTTACATATAATATGAGTCTGTAATATGAGAAATATAGTAGAGGATTAGTTAAACAATATTACCTTTCACTAAAACAAGAAACAGTATAAAGGCAGCTGATTTATTTCGAAATCGAGTGTTTGCGACTTCTGTGTATATTATATAATGCCACAACGAGTGTGTCACATCGAATTACACATGAATCGAGTTCATGTTCAATTCGCCTTATGTCTGTATGAAATACAAGTGCTGTACAAGGCACGTGTTAAAGTTTTTTTATCCGTGTTTTGCGTTTAAAAAACGTGTGAACATTTGATTTCTTTGAAATCTTAATGATACACACAAACATGTTCAGAATTATAAGTCACATGCGACTATGTTAAAAAACAAATTTCACATGTGACATATTTAAAGACCAATTACATTTAACTTGTTACAAAACAAGTCCATTGTAATAATTATTAAAAATGGGATTTTTATATAGGGACAATTCGGGAAATTGATTTGGGAAATTGGTGTTTATCATTTTGGTCACCAACATTACAGGGTAACACTTTATATTTACCCAATTCGGTTATGTAATTTGACAGAGGAAAAAATTTGACAAATAAAAAAATAATACTATTTACATAGATAGATGTAATATAATATAGATATGCTTTACGGAGATTGAAGTGTTCAGGCTGTTGGCCCACAAGTGGGGATGTTTGTGAGGTGCGATAAAAGACAAAACAAATTGGGCTGTGTTGCCATAGGCCCAACGCTTGCATATTGATTTTAGGCTGATTACTGTCTACGTCCTTCGTTTTGCCTTGCCTTTGTTATGATAAATGGTAAAATATAAGACCACCATTTGTGGAAGATTCTCGAAATACCAGTTCAAATGTGAATTAATACAGTTCATATTTAAATAAAATTGTTGTAATGTTTAGTTTCGATTGTGTCCGTATTTTGAGAGGGAAAAGGGGACTTAATGTGTCGTTTTCATCTTGTGTCAATGTTCGCACGAGTCGCTAGAATAAAGTTGAAATTTAATTTCAGTAAAAAATCTGATGTTACATTAAAAAGTTTGCAATATTTTTACAGGCATTTGGTGAATGCTACCGTAATCCAAAACCGCGCGCTAACGAATAGGCCTTATTCCAATCCAAACATTACTTCGTCTTATTGTCGGTGTGGTGATGTAGGCGGTAGTGATTTATGACAGAGAGCAAGGGTCACTGCAGACTCATTGCTGTCGCGTGAACTACTCTTAAACGGTTCCGTAGTTGACTGTACCGCCCTCTACTGTTGTATTTTCGCTGTGATTGTATGGACATCACTCAGTACACATAAACATACCTCACATCGAATTGAATCTATTACATTTGTAAAGTACATGTAAGGAAATAAGAATGTACTTCGTTGGTGTTATTTTTTTTAAGTTTTTGACAATTTCTAATTTACTGCTTTTATTTCGCACCCGTATTACGCTTAATGTATAGTTTCGATTGGTTTTGTAGATAATTATTTTTTTAACACAAACCAAACAATGTATTTGCTAGCAGTAATTATTGTACCAATGAAAATAAAAAAAACAAATAGAGAAAATCATGCTCCTTCATGAATAATATTGTTATGTATTTATATACTTGTAGTTCACCGCATCACTGCCATTTTGTAAAAGAAACGTTTTATTATACACGTATATACTTCGTCACAAAAATTATAATTATTTATTCAATTAGTTTTTAGGTACCCAATATGTTAATCCGATACCAATCTCTACTTCACACAAATATAATTGATATTCGTAATAAAATCATTTTCTTCTCATAATACGCAGTTCGTTTAGAAAATGTAGTTTATAAAGCGAATATTACAGATACAATTACGCCCACAGTACGGAAATGAAACTACCCACAGTAAGGATTTTGTCACTCATTTCGTTTATATACAAACGAAATAATATAAATAGAGTAATGATAATATTAAACGAATCGTATAGATAAATTATATTTAAAATCCTGACATGTATAGGGGTATGCAGAGAGTGTAGTACACTCCAACGTTTCACCAGTTACGTTTAAATTAATGCGTATAATTTATTTATTTAAAAAAATACTGTACCCTGAGATATTTAGAACTCAAATAGGTTTTAAGTAATTTATTAACCGGCTCGAAGGACCATGTTTAGATTTACCGTTAATTATTACAATCTCTATAAGCTTTAATTACGTGTACTATTATTATTTCATTTTTGCCCTTATTATGTCAATATTTTCTACAAGTACTAACATTAATTTTTGTTTAAAACTGTAAATTATGTAATTTTATAAAAGATCTTTTTACTTATTTCTAAGACAAAAAATCGTAAAAAAACGTTTTTTACGATTGACACTATTAAAAAATTATCATTTAAAAAAGCGTGTTTCAGTATTATTCAAAATACTAACAAATGCTAAATATTTACTGAAGCAAGTATTCTTGAAACTTTTTGACTAGGAGGGAACTTTTGTGTCTCCGTATTTAACGTTCTATGTTATCTGGAGAACCGTGCTGATTTTCAATAATCGTTAAATCTTAATCGGCAATGGGGCCAACTGGAAGCAATGACTCGTACTCGGTACGTGGTCATTGTCACCTGAGGACCTGCAACGGCCGAGGAGAGTGCCAAAGTAAAGCTGTCTGCGCCTGGCTTGAAGAGGTCCAGAGAATCATGAGAGCGATGATAAAACTCGAGAATTAAGTATGATTAATCGAATTTACATTTTTTTTTATAAATTTCGGTATATATAAACGATGGCTTGTGAAACGCTTTAGATTGAGTTGCTTTTTTT
>DWEJ01002985.1:0-10869 GCA_018245835.1 Mysoria sejanus stolli | reverse complement strand
TGTGGTTGTGGTGTATATTGAACGGACAACCCTAAAGTTTTAGTCGTTAATATTGCAAAATAGCGGAGTAGTGCATTTTTTTGCAAAAAAAGTTATTTTTCTGAATTTTGATATATATAACCAGTTTTTAGAACGCCATCTATGAATTAACTAAATTAAACTATCAGAAATATTGAAGAACTCGTACAAACGTCACAATTAATTAAAAGTTTCAAAACATTTACACGTCGTCTGGCCGGCTTTTTCAGCGTGGGGTAATGAGTTACCCCATGTGACCGTTACGTGGCATGGGTGAGGTGTGGCCGTTAAGGGTTAACATTCAATCTTGAAATTTAAGTAAATTGTGGTCGAATTTCGACCAGTAGGCAGCCACTAGTCTTATTTATGTATAATCCCTTTTGCTGGTCAAAACTAGTTACACTTGTTGTTTATCTTAGACTTCCAGGAAATATTGCGTATGCGCAACGTCGGGAGATGTAATAGTCAGTTGTTATTGTTACACTGCTTGCCATTGACGTTTGAAATTTATTGTAAACAATAGGTTCTCGATATTCAAAGAGTACAAGCACTTTTGTATTATTGAATGGTTAGAAGTGAAACTAACAGTGTCCCATAGTAATTTTTAGAAAAAAATAATCAATTTTGTTTTACTAAAATTTGCTCTTTTTTGATGTATTTATAAACGTAATAAACAATTAAACCAATAAATATGTCAATATTTTTACCCTTGGGAATTAATGGGTTTAAGTACGATTAGTGTTTTCAATGCGGGTGGTTTGAATAAAGCGAAATTGTCGTAATTTACCAAGCAATGTAGAAATTTACTGTAAATAAATGCATTTAAAATACAAGTGGATAATCACATATAATCTAAAACAAATAACTGTAGTGTTCAAACCGTGTAATATTGAATTCACTTATTGCTATACTAGATGGCGACACTTATCGTTTTTGAATCAGCATTTCAATGTTTTCTACAGTGCATTCGTATTAATACTGTTTTTATAAATGATACAGTATAAAATATTTACTAATATACCGTGTGGAGTGTGTTATTAAAATAAATTTAATAAACAGATAATTTTCAAGCATTTTAATGAAATTTTTCATAACACTTCAATTTATATTCGATAAATATTGTGTGCAAATAAAAGATTTCATTGTGATAACGAAAAACTCGAATGTATTCGACTTCTTGTGAATGCTGCGTATTCAATGAGAAAAATAATGTATTTTCTTACCACATTTTATGATACAATTTTAAACTTTGATCTCATTACGACATTGCACTCGAAAGCAGGTTATTCCTTAAGTATGGCTTCAATTATTAGATTATAACTATCATAAATATTACGTATCATTTAATTTAAACAGGATAGATTTCTGTTCAATATTTCTTGTAATTTCAAATTGTATGATATTGTCATTAATATAAATGAAACCTTTCTTAAGCACAGATCATATTTATCATAAAGTAAAGATGTTAATACTTCTTACTGATTGATTGTGGCTAGTAAATAAAAGTTGTAAAAAAATAATTGTAGGGGTACAAACATTCTCACTGTTGCGGATACACTAGTGTCTGTTTCGTTTATTCATTGTTGCTTCGTTGAACTAGGAATGATTCGTGCCTCAGTGGGTATTTGCTCAACATCTTGGAACAGGATACCAGTTCTGATAACAATGCTGCTTGGTGATATGCGGGCGAGTATGCTACGTTTTATGGATATTATGTATGTGTTACATCTATTAAAACATCCTTACAAGGTACATACTTTCATGCTTGGTCCCTTATTGGGCAATAATAGAGCAATGAGTGCCAAATGTCTCTATCCTCACAAACCTTTGTATTCTGTATTAATTTATCTATTCATATATAATTTTTTCATTCATATCCTTATATAAGTCCAGCTTATCTTCTCCAATAAGTACCAGGAAACATACCAGTCATGTTCAATTAAGATTGAAATGGTGAAATCTAATTTTTTCCACTATTGCCAGGCAATAAATATTGACCGGAATCTATCCTACAAGCGATTCTAGAATTAGCATCCTTAAGCATTTAGTCATATAATGCATTATTAAAGTACCTAAAGTATTTTGCCAATATTCACTGTCAGGTATGACGAATCTGCCATTTTTTACATGCCCATAGTTTTAATAAGTGTAATAAATGTATGTGTAATTAGCATTTTTTTTTATTTAATGTGCCCAATGTTGTAAGTACCTAATATAACTTGACCCATGACTTCATTGTGCCTTTCAGGTGCTTGATGTGCTCAGTTGCTAGTGTTATACTATAATAGTGTTGTGGTGGAACAGCATACATACATACATACACATACACAGTATACATACATACACAGTTTCCACTATATCATAGACATTTCTTCCAGTTAGAAAGTTAATAATGTCCAGTTTGTAATGTGTTTAGCGAAACATTTCAGACGAAGTATGCAAGCCACTATCTCGCTTTTTACTCATTATATATAAAACGACGTAAAACGTAACATCACGCCTGTAATCCCCAAAGAGGTAGGCAGAGGAATGCAGAACACTCCCACGATCCACCAGTTACATTTCCGTCCCACTATGGAATAGGTGGTGAGCCTGTTGCCATTCATGAGGCACATACGAGTATCCAGAATCCGAAATACGATTAGAAAATTTTGTAGTGTTTGAACCGGGAATCGAACCCGGGACCTCCCGATCGGCAGTCGCACTTGCAACCAACTTGACCAACGAGGCAGTCAAACAAACAATCTGGATAACTAATCTGCTATTTTAATTGATAATTTAGTAGTCATGGAAGTAATTAAAATAATATTCTTTGTGTAATATATGACATGTTGTTACTAACAACCACCAGTCATTGTGACTGAATTCCAGGCAAATAATGAACATAACTTTCACAGTCCCAAACATATTTCATCTATACATATGTAGTTTATAATATTTATGCATAGATAATATTTTCATTTAATACACTGATGGTTATGTAACCCAAGACAGTTGTATTTCATTCTGTAAAATTTGTTTGATCACAAACAAATTTAATGTGATGAATAGTAATATAGAATATTAATAAACACCGATGTGCCTCAAAAACTTTTTATTTTGTCCAAAGAAAATACACTTACAAATCTAAGAGGTATAACCAAGTAAGTCTATATAGCAGTCAGATTGTATATCAACCGGTAATGCTCAACATTAAGCTTAATATGTTGAATATATATGAATATTGATGCGAATAGAAAAAAAATTGTAGACTCTGAGTCACTACTAGGAATCTCATGTTTCCAAAACCCAAGTCACCAGCTTGGGGATCTATTCCAGGTCCTCTAGCTCAGCAGTCACACATGCAATCACTCGGCCAATGAGGCAGTCAAATGATAGATTGATTAATAGAAAGGAAATACCCAATAACTGTTTACCAATGAACATTTTTCAATAAGTACACTGTTGAACAATTAGTTGGAACAGTATTTGCAACCATTATATCCTCTGATGTACTGTGAATTTTGATGTTAATAAAACTTAAGGTCCACAAATGCATAGGAATTGCACCCTGTGTTCGCTAAGATTTCTGACACCTACTTATAATAGCAGGTTATTCAAGGTCTCTTAAATAGGGTATTCAATTTCCCATTCCCAAATATCATTTTTGCCAAAATGTTAACACACTTGTGAAATAAGTCCAGAGTGCTCATACATTTAATAGAATTGATCAAGTTTATCAAGGGTGGATCCAGGGGGGTGACATGGGGGCCATGGCCCTCCCTGGTGGGTCCAAGACCTAGATGGACCACTAATTAAGATAGTTAAACAGTGTTTTTATAATTTTTTGTCACAATATATATTTTATTTAATTAACTTAATATAGTATTTGACTAAAATAATAATAACTTTAATAGCAAATACATTATCAGGGAAGGAACACATGTATAATGTGACCCCCCCCTGGTGGATCACGGTTTGATCCACTCTTTTAGTTTATACATAGATGTCTTCACACCAGGCCCTTATGGTTTAGGCAGAGAGCAGCATTAGTAATTTAATGCTAACACTGTAATCAAGTCTTCAAGAACAAATGTGGTTATGGCACACATTAACCAAGAACCCACTACAATGCCTAGATATTGAATAAGGTCATTGTTATTGGATACAATGAAGAGGACTATACATATATTATGTGAGAAGTATAAAGTGTTTATATAATAGGAGTGCATATAACAAAGTAAACAAATTTATAGATATGTTACATTAGGAAGATATAGGATTACTATTTCTTACAGGTGCTGTATTAATTCAAACATGTTATTGCATGTGATATTTATGCAGGAGCTCCTAAGAGCTTGATTTCACTTTTAACCTCATCATACAATTCCTTGTAATCTTCATGTTCTTTCACTAGGACCATGATGCAGCCCCTTAATGTGCCCATGGCCGATCCAATGTCTTTGCGGCTTGGGGTATAGCAATATGGAATGTCTTTCTCCTCACAGACAGCTGGCAAGTGGCACATGATTTCAATTGGTGAAATGTCTCCAGCAAACACGACAATTCTGTGAAACACAATGCTATTTTAATTCTTTATTATGATTTTGCAACAATATTCTTCACTTTTATTTTAACCACGCCTGTACGAAGGGCGTGTATACACAATTACGATTTTGATGAATGGGCATTCATATATAACTTACTATGTACTTTTATCCATATTAAGTTTCACTTTACAGTGTGAATATGATTGCGTACGCTACTAGAAATCGTATACGAGAACATTTTTGATAAACCGTAACATTTGGAGGAACACTAAGTTTTAAACAAAGATGATGCCACATATAGTTTATTTTACTGTTAAATTTTTCGTGAGTGTTATACATGGTTCCAGTAATTGAGTATAATATAGTTTATATTCATGCAATTTCTACATTTACAATGCAATTTATTTAAATGATTATTTCGTTATAAGAGTATATATATAAAATGTAAATCCGTTATTGGCTTTATGATTTTGCTGAAAGGTGTATACGTATAATTAAATTAGCTGTGGATTTTGTAAATACCTAAATAAATAAATAAATAAATTTATATTTTTGTACCTTTTTTTGTATTCCTGTTAATATGTCCGTAAGTGTATTATTAAATACTTTAAGCTAAATTAAACAATCGAAAATAAAATGAAGCCCGATTAATGTTAGTATTTTTGTTATCGGTTACCGAATATTTCGCTGAGCGAATGCGGTAACCGATGTGTACACCAGAAAGCATTTAAATAATTTAATCGAAACACAACTCCCAATACGTCCAAATTTACAAGTGGTTTCAATCTGGTTACTCGCTGTTTATTTTCAAAACGTTTAACCAAAATTCATTAAATACATGTATGAATGTGTTTGTAATGAATACGGTAGTAAAAATTTCACGGGCTTCGTTTCCGACTCATTTGGACATTGAGTGTGATATAATATTAGTAATCCGAACATCTTACGGGTCTTGTGGACCTTCTACTTATTAATGGTTGATCCATGACACCTCCTGATGCCAGAAGGCGGTGTTGTTTGGATTATCGTAGTGCGTTGAGCTCCCGCGCTTACACAGGAGTTTATCTTTGGTGCAAAAATAACACATTATTGTATAGGTGTTGCTTTGTGTAAATCCATTAACATTAATATTGTTTAATTTTTATAGAAAAGATGTTGTCTTTCACATTCTTGATCGCACACTAGAGCGAAGTATATTTTAAATCATATTGAAGATGTATTCCTGTTTACGTCCTATTGTTAAGAATAAGTCTTTTCCAAGACTTGTACTAGACAGTAATACTTGAGTATACTCCTTTCCACCCAACGGCACTCGGGGCTAATACTATAAATTGTTTCAAACTACAAAAACGCCAAAACCAAAAGAAATTTTATTTATAAATTATTAATTCTATGAAGTGTATTACAGATATATGAGTATAGATATTTTTTATTTATATTTCCGTGAAAGCGTAATCATAATTACAATATATTGCTGGGTAACTTTAATGATTTTTTGCCAAAATAACTTCAGTTTTTAAAAAATGTTTATAAAGCATCGCCGATATATTGCAATCACTGTTATATTGCTCCGGATGACGAACGTCGCTCCCATACGTTGCTGCGAACTAGAAAATTCACTATTTATTCTTTTCGTGTTTCGTGTTGTTGTAACAAGTTAGTTTGCTTGGATGTTGGAACAAGTTGGTCGTTGGTTTGCTTGGATGATGGAACAAGTTGGTCGTTATACATGTATTGTCGTAATAATGTTTCTTTCTTGAGCTTAAGTTTAATTGACATGTTTCAAACGTTTTTTAATTACTAGTGTTGGGCGCCGCTTTTACCTGCAGCTTTACTCCTCCAAACTGATGGAAACTCGAGATAGTTAGATACCAATATAATTGATACTCGTAAATCGATTGAGACGTCCTAAATCATAATTGCTTTTCATTATTAGTGTCCTACTTGCACATTCTTATAATTTCGCGATTGTTTATTTCACTCGTTTCATATTTCACTACAGTACCCCCCAGACAGTGCAAACATTCAAGAATCTGTCAGCGAATACTTCGAGACACTGCTAGTAAACAAGCGGTGAGAGAACGAGAACCGGTAATTTTTTACGTTATGAATGCGAAATGACCAAAGACGGGGCACTGAAAAATAGGGGGCAATATTTTAGTGTTGTTAATTGAAAGCGATTTTTCGCAAACTCTAGACGTATCTGTTTGATGTTTATGGAAATTTGTATTCTTATTTTTATCTGTGTTCTCAAAGTGACTAGTGCGCTGTTGTTTTTCTCAAAAGTGTAAGGTCGTTTGATGATTAATGTTTTTTTACCCTGTAGCAGCTTAACAATTTTTTTACGTGAATTTTGAGGGTATTCTGCCATTGATTATGTTATTGGCGCTGTTTTATCAGTTTTATGTAATATATTTATTAGTAGTAGTAGTATTTATTAGTAGTGGTTAGTTAGTGGTACCGATCAGATAGTCTTGGGTTCAAATCGAAGCACGTACTTTTGACCATGATTTGTGTAACATTAAATATTATTTTTTACATCAGTAAAGCAAAGCTGTGTGAGAAAAATTATATACCTTCGCGCTATCTGTGATGTTCTTTAAGAAATGTAATATATAACTCGTACTACGCTACTCAATTAAAATATTTTTTAATGAGAAGAGATCCGTATGTAACATTGGAAATATTAAAGGTTATATTTAATGTATACTTCTATACTAATAATATAAAGCTGAAGAGTTTGTTAAATTGTTTGAACGCGCTCATCTCAGGAAATATTGGTCGGATTAGAAAAATTCTTTTAGTGTTAGCTCATTTATTGAGGAAGGCTCTAGGCTATATAACATCACGCTAAGATAAAAATAATGCGACAACGGCAAAATTTAGAGCTTTCCTTGCGTGCGCTACGTAAACATTGAAAGTTACCCCAAAAATCATGTATTACAAAATTGTCCCCCTCTAAATGTCTAGCTTTTAACGTTAACCCACTATAACCATTTTTACGGTTAACAAAATAGTTCTTAAAAAATACATTATTTGCGAAGGTGTTTTAATAAACATGATATTAATTCTTATCCAAATGAATTAGTTATTTATCACAGGCACTTATTTTTGAACATAATCGCCCTTGACAGTAATTAATTTCAACCAATATAATAGTATAATCTCACTCCAGTAAATGAACCCAGTTCTCAAAAATCATCAAATTTCACAGAATTAGGACACGGTACACATCATTACGAAACTTTAATACGATAAAACATTATGATACGGAAATGTTACGGAAATGTAATTTTTTTATTTGACTAGCACTTATAAGTCGTTAACCTAACTTTAATATGCCATACGGGATAAATTGAAGCACTACGATTATTGCGAATGGTAACATATTAATGAAAAAGAACAATTATCAGAACACCGTCGTGTCCTTTACAAATCCACCCGTCGACATGTGTTTCGCGTTTCGAGTACATCGCAGCCAACTTGAATGCGAAGAACGCGCTTCAGAAAACCATTCAGGATTTAATCAGTGGAGAACAGGCGCAGGGTGGAGTGTTCCTTAAAGAACAATATGGCGGACGGATTTCGACGACTTGGATTTGTTTGTGCCGAATTACTTGTTTCCCTTTTAAGCGATGGATTTTGTCACTGCTTTTAACTTACGGTACATTTACTCATTTAAATAATAATTAGGTTTTACCAATGCATTAGCAGAATTGCTTACCAATAATCGTTATATTATAGTTAAATAAAGTAGTTGGCCGTATTGATTGCAAATGCAACAGCCGAAGTCCCACGTTGGATTCTGCAAAAATTTTGCAAAATAATATAGATTTGCGAAAATTTTCTAGTAGTGGTTCGGAGTCTGGATATGAGCCCGATGTATGGCAATAGGCTCACCACGTATTCCATAGTTGGATGTAAACGCAACTGGTGAAACGTGGGAGTGTTCTGCATTCCTCTGCCTACCTCTTCAGGGATTACCGGCGTGAAGTTGTGTTAAAGTAGTATACTTTACAGATATAGAGATGCCAGTCATTATTATTATTAAATTATTAAAAGCACTTCACGTCAACTTCGTTCATACTCCGATACTTAGTAGTGAAGTTCGCAGTCGTTTCAGTCTTAAGCACTTTAGGAACTTCAACGTTGACCTTGAGAACATCTGACCTATTCAAGGGACTCGAAAGATAAACGCCTACGATTGCAAAGAACGGGATTGAAAATCAATTTCTGAAGCGAACTTGAAGCGTCCTTCGCTTCGAAAGATTCCCGTAGTCTTAAAACGGCACGTTTCAGCACATTCAGCCGTCTCTTAAGATTATCCTTTGAGATTCATCATCGTCCAAATCGTTTCTATCAATACCTCAGGTTTATTTTGTTCCATAATAAGCCTGTTAATGAAATTTCACAGTAAACTGATTCCGTAACCGTAGTCTGCTGGGATGGAGTTAACCCCAGCTTACGCTGTAGGAATGAAACATAAGTGTTTAGACATCTGTCGTTCTAAGATCTAAGCCGCTCTTAACGCCACCGACAAGCTTTAACTATATTATTCAGATCCGATAGCGGTTTCTGCTATTATAACGCCTCATTCTCAATGTCGTTACTATTATCTATTAATGTTGTTATGAAATGAACGCGTTAGTAAACCTAACACACACACTTTGACTGGCCCGTTGGTGCAGAGGTTAGTAAACCTGACCGTTGCGCCGTGGGTCGTGGGTTCGATTCCCACCCAGAATAAACATTTGTGTGACGAGCACAGGTATTTGTTCTGTGTCTGGTTGTTATAAAAAATATCTATTTAAGTATATATTTATATGTATATATGTAGTTTATCAGCCGTCTGGTTACCATACCACAAGCTCTCTTGAAGCTTAGTTTGGGATCAGATGGCCGTGTGTGGAGTGTCCTAAGATATTTATTTATATTTAACATTTTAAATATGTCTTGGTTGCAAGGTTCTGGGTTGATAGGTTCAAATCCCGGGTCGGGCACTAATTCTAATTTAGATTTTCTGATAGGAGCTCGGAGTCTGTAAATGTGCCCGATGTGTGTGACAATAGGCTCACCATCTATTCCATAGTGGGATGTAAACGTAACTAGTGGAATGTGAAAATGTACCACATTTCCTCTGCCTACCTCTTCTGAGATCGCAAGCGAGAAGTTACGTGTATTTAATCTATATTTGTATTTATATACGTCGAAAAATACGGCCTTTATTAAATCCCCTACCTCTAATATGGCCGAATTCAATTTGCAGGTTTTCAGAATAAACACACCGTACAACGACGTTACGCGAATTGGTATAATTTTCAAAGCGAAAAATCTTAATCCCAAAATTCTCTCAGGATTTTTCTTACAAACGACTCAGTTATTGGAAGCAAAACGGTAATTTAATTCGAACATTAACGAATAATATTGTACATTTTTACATTTTCCAGTCTCGCATGAATTAAATTTTCTACTGTTTACACAGACATATAAGCTGATTGTAATATTTCTGATACACGTGGATTAAATGTTTTCGTATTACTTCGTATGGTTACAAATATTCATGAATAAAGTTATTGGTCATATAGTTTTGTTTCATTTTATTAAAATAACATATATTTTTATACAATGGATGTAATTGGATAGTACAAATTATTTTGTTACGATTACATAAAAAATTTAATTCTTAATATGAGACAATTTGACCTACTAACCTTTTAATGAAACTTCTCACGTACCTTACAAATGACTTATGATACGTAAATGTAATTAATTTAACATATCACACACTTCAACACAGAAGTCTTAATAAGATCAAATACAACAAGTCACTGGTTGCTGAAGTTCAATTTAGAACTTCAACAATTAATATCTTTCTATCAACAGCGTCGGCTGGAGCTGAGACAACGTAATTAAATACATTATGAATATTTAAAGTTTCGCCCAAAGATGTTCTACGCCAAGAACATTTAACTCGACATGTGTAAATAAATTTATTTTACCTAAATTTTATTTACTATGTGTTTCTACTATATGTACATTTAGTTAATATTGGACTGGTGATCCAGCAAACTCTTTGTTTGGAACTGACATTGTGTTGGAGAATTATCAAACTACTTACTTTATCAAGTGTATTTATAGATTACTAGCTGTGCCCGCGGCTTCGCCCGCGTGGAAATCAGTTTTTACGTAAAACAGCAGCTATCAGCACCAGCTATTACGTTAAAAATCAGCTATAGACACTGTCGCCCTCCCCCGCCTCACCGCGCCGTACACTGCACGCCCGCGCCTTGCGCGCGTGGTTCATTATTTATTATTTTAAAAA